>PYAF01002010.1:2399-18742 GCA_007407185.1 Glycine tomentella | reverse complement strand
TAGTTTGGTTATTATATAACTAAGTTTTGGAAGATTTTTAATCTATGTAATCATTACAAATATTCCTCTAATTAATGCATGTTGTGTACGTGGATGCTACTGAAGGCTAAGTTTTTAATTGAGTGTCCTTCTAATGCCACATGGAGATCTAAGGGGATTTTTCTAACAATTTTGGACTCAGCTAAAATTTCCCACGTGATTGAAGTTGGATACTAAAATTTATCCTTATTTTAAAAATTTATTTTATTATTCTTATAATTAGGATTATAAGTATCTTTTTATATACTTGAGAATTTTACAACTTTCAGGAGGATTAGCATTTTGAAACGAAATAATTTCTTTTGTAAATTGTTGTACATAAGAACCTATTTTAACTTTTGTCTTTTGATGATATCTTTTAGTTAATGTCAGTTGATTATATTTTTCGTTGATTTTGACCGAATATATTTTTTGGTTGATGAGGATTAGATTTTTTTTTATCAATATTGGTCAAGAATATTTTTTAGCCGACATTAGTTATAGCTTTTTCAATCGACATCGACCTAGATTATTTTTGGTCAAGGTTATTTTTTCAATAGGTGATGTTCTTTTGGCGATGTCGGCTAGAGTTTTTGGGTCGATGTTAGTTGAGACTATTTGTTTGTTGGAATTAAATATATTTTTTTGGTTGAAGTTTGGAGATATTTTTTAAGTTAACATTGATTAGAGTTTTGTTCGGTCAATGTTGGTTGAGACTATTTTTTGTTTGACATCGACCAAGATTTTTTGGATGACGTTGGCCAGTGATGTTTGACTGACATCGATCAATCATGTTTTTTGGCCGACATTGGCCAATAATATTTTTTGGCTGACCTCGGCAAAAAAAAAAGAGCCTTATTCGACGTCGGGTGAAAATAGCTCTAGCTGATGTCAGCAAAAAAACACCATTAACTAACATTGAACGAAAAAAATTCTAGCCGATGTTAGCCAAAAATAGGCTTGGCCGATGTAGGCCAAAAAAACATGATCAGTCGATGTTGACCAAAAAAAATCACCAATTAATATTGGTCGTACAAAACCTAGTTGATTTCAGACAAAAAATAGTCTCGACCGAAATCGACAATAAAGAGCCTAGTTGACTTCAGCCAAAAAGTAACATCAACCAACGTTGGCCAAAAATCCTAGTTGGTGTCAACAACAAAAAAACCCCCCAAATAACACTAGTAAAAATATCCTAGTCGACATTGGCCGAAAAATAGTATTAGCCAATGTCAATCGTAATTTTTTTGCCTAACTCGATTGAAAAATAGCCTCAATGTGGACTAAAAATACCTAAACTATGCTAGAAAAAAATAGCATTTTCTGACATTGGTTGAACATAAGCCCAACCGATAAGCCCAACTGATATTGACCAAAAATATCACCAAATGAAACTGACTAGAAAATCCTAGTCAACCGAGACAAAAAAATTGTTTCGACATCTGAATAAAAAATAACTCCAGTAAAAGTTGAAAAAAAAAACAATTGTGACCAAAGTCAACTAGAAGCAATCTTAATTTAAGTAGGTTGAAAACATGATTTATAATTTAAAAGTTAAAACTAGATTTAAAATCAAAATGATTTTAAATTATAAATCGATTTTAAAGTTATTTTAAACGAACAAATCCAAATTACTTTTATCTAATT
Source organism: Glycine tomentella (assembly GCA_007407185.1). Taxonomy (NCBI): domain Eukaryota; kingdom Viridiplantae; phylum Streptophyta; class Magnoliopsida; order Fabales; family Fabaceae; genus Glycine; species Glycine tomentella. The sequence continues at coordinate 17,077 of PYAF01002010.1, read as the reverse complement.
AATTGAATACGACTTTTAAATCCTATCCATTTGTTACGGATAAAAGAGTATCAGATCCTTCCTTAAATAAACCAAATATTCAGCACATCAATTTAAATATTCAGAGTATCAGCGGGAATATTATGACCGAGTAAAAACGGAAAGATTGCAGTTATAATGGCAAGAAATCTCAAGATATTGCCATGGGCCTGGAAAAGCTCGTTCTCAAGGTCCAGGTCAGTCTCCTATAAATATCGTATTCCCATGGTGAAAGGTACACAGATTCTTGGACTCTCTCTTTTCCTTCGCACGGCACACACATCACCCCAATTACCTCACCGTGTCCGTTGTGATCTTCTTCCTCAAGTAGCTTCATTCTGGTTGGCTTCTTGAGAGAGAGAGAGCTTGATCCCACATCAATCATTCCAACTTCATCGTTGGACATTTCCGTTCTCATTGGACGGAACATTGGCGCCGTCTGTGGGGACCGTAAATTTCGAATCCCACCAACTCACAACTCACGATGGTTGACACCAGAAGACACCAGATGGCCAGGCATGAAGAGCCGCCCAGGAATGAGATTCCAGAAAACATCGTTGTAGAAGACGCACTCTCCCACACAGCTTCATCGAGACCGGCGACGCAGGTACCGGTCGACCCACGACAAGAGGAAGACCCAGGAAATTCCCAACGGTTTATCCAGAATGCCCTCCAGTCACTACTAAACCGAATGGAGAACCTGGAGAAGCGTTACGAGCTTCAGCGCCAGGAGGACATTCAGAGGCTGATCACGCAATTGGAAGAGCAAAGCAACAGGCGAAGAGAGGAGGAACGGCGACAAAATTCCGAATACAGAGAACCCGACGACAGAAGATCATGCCGGTCTGGCATACCGAACCGACCCTCGGAACAAGAAAGGATGTCCCGCCCTCAGCAAGAAGCAGAACGAGTACCGGCAGGAGTCATTCGCAGGTCTGACCAGGCCGGAGGGATATATCAGCGGAAATATCACCGGGGCCACCAGAACAATAGCCTGTTTGTCGACCAGATAGTAGACGCTCAGTTTGTGGAGGACTTTGACGGGTCGTTCCTGTCCAAGTATGATGGAAGCCAGGACCCACAGGTCCACATTGATGAATTTGATATGCAGATGTGTGTCAGGGGCATCGACGAGCCCATCATCTCGCGCGTTTTCGCCACCACTTTGACCGGAGCCGCCCAGACATGGTTTCACTCACTACCGCCGAGGTCCGTCCACAGCTTTGAGGACTTCGGCCAGAAGTTTTTGCTGAACTTTGCAACAAGCAAAAAACAGCCGAAGTCAGAATTCGCCCTGGGAAAAGTCCGACAACAAGCCGTAGAAACTCTACAGAATTATTTGGATCGGTTTAAAGAAGCAGCTTTGCAAGTTCAGGGATTAGAGGAGAAGGTCCATGTTTACCTCATTTCGACCGGACTCAACGGGTCGTCTCGGTTAGCCAAATCGCTCTATAAGGACCCCGTGAGATCCCTGAACGAATTCAGGGTCAGGGCCAAGAAGTACCTGGAATTGGAGCAAATGGAGATCGCTAACTCGGCTCCCAGGGAAGGCAAGAAACCCATGTCCCCGAAAAACCAACCTCAGAAGAATACGCATCCGGGGCAGAGCAGTCGGCAGCCCATGAATGCCCCTACTGGCCGACCTCCACGAAGCTTCCCCGACTCTCACCCGAGGCCGGGAAGATACGAGCCGAGGTACGAAAAATACACCCCACTGATAGCCCCCCGGGGGCAGATATGGAAGGAAGTCGCCTTCAACGAGATGAGGAAGGTCACCCGACCTCCCCCTATAGTTAAGAAAGAAGGATTAGATTACTCCAAGTACTGTGATTTCCATAACAGCCCAGGCCATACGACCGACCAGTGCTGGGAGCTCAGAGACGCAATAGAGAAATTTGTGCGAGAAGGCAAGTTGCGACAGTATGTTATTCAAACCCAGGGCAAAAGGAAGGGCCGACAGGAGAGTAAGCCGCGAGAAGGGAAGAAGAACAAGAAAGATGAAGAGTTTCCCGAGCCCGAATTTGAGTGCAACGTCATCTTCGACGGCCCGGGAGGCGGAGGGGACACTGCAGGGCAGAGGAAGAAGTATCTCAAGGAAGTGATGTCGGTCAGAGACCGACCTCGGTTTAAGGAGAGCGGCAATAGCAGTGGGCAGACCGAGCCGCCCCTACTTTATTTCACAAAGCAAGACATGGAGGGGGTCGTCCCAGGTCATGAGGACGGCCTCGTAATTACTGGGACAGTAGCCAACTTCCGAGTTAGGAGGATATTTGTTGACAATGGCAGCTCAGCCGACATCATAAACATGGCGGCCTTCAAGAAAATGAATCTGAGGGAGGAAGACTTGAGACCATGTCAGAAAATGTTATACGGTTTTAACGGGGAAGGCACCGGGCTGAAAGGTGTCATTGATCTCCAGCTCACGTTGGGGACGTGTACCCTGGGTCAAAACCAGTGGAACAGAAGGCTAGGGAGCTCGGTCCGGACAGGAAGCAGGCCTTAGTGAAACACATCAACGAACTCCTGGAGGCCGAATTCATACGAGAAATACAATATACGACGTGGCTGTCCAACGTCGTCATGGTAAGAAAATCCAACGGGAAGTGAAGAGTCTGCGTAGATTATACAGACCTGAACAAAGTCTGCCCAAAAGACTCGTACCCCATGCCGAGCATTGATCAACTAGTAGACAGCTCGGCCGACTTCCAATTCTTGTCATTCATGGACGCCTATTCCGGATACAATCAAATACCCATGCATCCAGACGATCAGGAGAAAACGGCATTCCGAGGCATTGATGCCAATTATTGCTACGAGGTCATGCCCTTTGGATTGAAAAATGCAGGGGCAACATATCAACGGATGATGAACAAGGAATTTTCTGATCAGATCGGGCGGAATATCGAGGTATATATCGATGACATGATTGCAAAAACACCGGCCTCAGGAGACCATATCCAGGACCTCGAAGAGACGTTCCAAAAATTGCGCCAGCATGACATGCGCCTGAACCCGTTGAAGTGTGCATTCGGGGTGAAGGCGGGGAAGTTCTTAGGCTTTATGCTATCCCATCGAGGAATAGAGGCGAACCCGGATAAATGTAAGGCCGTCCTGGATATGAGATTCCCTGCCAATAAAAAAGAAGTTCAACAATTGAAGGGAAGATTAGCAGCCTTAACCCGCTTCCTCCCAAGGTCGACAGAAACAGCGCTTCCTTTCTTTAAGCTGCTAAAAAAGGAGGCCAGCATAGGATGGAGCTCGGTTTGTGAAGAGGCCTTTCAGAAGATCAAAGCCTGTCTAGCCTCACCACCAGTACTGTCGAAGCCCGAGCCTGGAGAGACACTCGTGCTTTATTTGTCAGTAGGAGAAGAGGCCATCAATGCAATCTTGGTCCGGGAGGAAGGGAGATCCCACTTTCCCGTATATTTTGTGAGCCGAGCTCTCAAAAACTCGGAGCTGCGGTACCAGAAGCTCGAGAAGGTAGCCTTTGCCTTGCTCACAGCAGCCAAAAGACTTCGCCCGTATTTCCAGAGCCATACAATCGTCGTCAGGACAAACCAGCCGATCCGACAAGTACTGCACAAGCCAGACTTAGCAGGAAGAATGATAAACTGGGCCATTCAGCTTTCGGAGTTTGACATTCAGTACGAGGCCCAGACTGCTATCAAGTCCCAGGCTTTGGCCGACTTTATTGTCGAGCTAACCCCGACTTCGGCCACACAAGAAGAAGGGGGAGTCTGGAAGGTCTACGTGGATGGGTCATCCAATACGAAGGGAAGTGGAGCCGGGGTCATAGTGTAGAACTCTGAGGGCGTGTCTCTTGAACAATCACTGCAGCTCAAATTCCCGACCTCCAATAATCAAGCCGAGTATGAAGCCCTCGTCGCTGGACTCAAACAAGCCAAGGAGCAAGGAGCTCGGAAGGTTAACGTCTTCACCGATTCACAGCTCGTCTCGGCTCAAATCGAAGGGAGATATCAGGTTAAAGGACCTTTGCTGGCTAAATACTTGATAAAAGTGAAAGAAATTATGGCAGAATTTGATGAGGTGGTAGTTGCCCACATACCACGAGAAGAAAACATCCGAGCCGACATACTATCTAAGCTGGCGAGCACAAAAGGAACGACCAGTCACAGGTCGGTCATTCAGCAGGAAATAGCTCAGCCCACTTGCGTCATGCTCATCACGGCCGACGACGACTGGAGGAGACCTATCATAGATTATCTAAAACGAGGGACGGTTCCCGACGACGAGCAAGTAGCAAGAAAGATAGGTCGGGATGCGGCGATGTATGTAATCATTGACGATACCTTATACCGTCGAGGTCTCCACACTCCCCTACTATTATGCCTCAGCTCAGATCAAGCCGATTACGTGCTCGCCGAGATACACGAGGGAATCAACGGCCAACACATGGGAGCAAGAGCCCTGGCCCTAAAAGCTTTACGGGCAGGATATTTTTGGCCGACAATAAAGGCGGACGCAACGGAGCACGTCAGAAAGTGTGACAGCTGCCAAAAACATGCTAAGATAATATGGGCACCCCCATCCGAGCTCAGTGCTATTATAGCCCCCTGGCCATTTTACAAGTGGGGAATGGACCTTCTAGGACCGTTCAAAGCATCGGAGGGGCAGAAGAAGTGGTTAGTAGTGGCCGTAGATTATTTCACTAAATGGATCGAGGCCGAGCCCCTGACAACGATTACCTCGGCCCGGATACAAAAGTTCTTCCAACGAACCTTAATCTCAAGGTTTGGAATTCCAGCAGAAATAGTCACCGACAATGGGACTCAGTTCACCGATAGCAAGTTCAGGGCAATGACGACAGACCTCAAAATCAAGCACCATTTCGCCTCCGTTGAACATCCACAGTCCAACGGCCAGGCTGAGGCCGCAAACAAAGTCATCCTGGACGGGTTGAAGAAACGTATGCATGAAGTCGGTCCGAACTGGGTCGAGCAACTTTACTACGTATTGTGGGCATACAGGACTACGATCCAGACATCGACGGGAGAAACCCCATTCAGGCTAACATACGGCAGTGAAGCCATGATACCGGTAGAAGTTGGCCAGTCGACCTGGAGAAGGGACCACATACGGGAGTCGGAGAACGGAATTCTGTTAAGAGCCGAGCTTGATTTGATAGAAGAGGTCCGCACAGCTGCACACAGCCGAAACCTACAGGGAAAAGAACGGTTGACCCGAAGGTATAACAAAACAGTGAAGTTGAGATCCTTTGAAGAAGGAGACCTCGTCTTAAGACGAGCCGACATTGGCAATAGGAACGTACAAGAAGGGAAACTAGCAGCCAACTGGGAAGGACCGTATCGGGTAACCCAGAACATCGGACAGGGAGCCTACGTGCTGGAGACATTGGATGGAAAGCCAATCAAGCGGACATGGAACGCAGATAAGCTGAAGAAGTACTACAGCTGAAACGACAGTCCATGTGTTTTCCTTTAGTTGGCTTTAAGAGCCCGTCACTGGAATCATGGACGCCGTGTGTTTCCCTTTAATTAGCTTTCTAGCTCGTCATTGGGATCGCGGATCATCATCTCACCATGTGTTCCTCTTTAGCCGGCTACCAAGCCCGTCATCGAGGTCATGGGAGGCTGACCCGGTCTGCCTTACATGGAGACCCCGGTTTTTCTGTCACGTGTTTCTCTTTAGTCAGTCATGTAAATCGGGCATATGACACCCGTATTGATCGGTCACTGAGACCGTGAACTTATGTAATCTCCGGAGATTATTAATAAAATCCTTTTTAAGGAAAACTTATTGTGCACACTTTATACTTAGTCATTGTTGTGTTAAACTCGGTATTTAAAGATAGGTCATCGGCTCGGCCGAACGAACCATATCTACAACAACGCTGTGAACACATCATAGCTGCTAAGATAGGCCCGACCAAAGGTCCCGGCAAGTAGCATTCGGCCCTTAAGAGCCGAAGTATGTGACTATAAGAACGAGGACGGCCGTGGAGCCGAGATACGATTCTTATAGGGCCCGACCTATGGTCCCGGCCGCCTTCGGCCCTTCGCCGTTCTAAATCGAAGTATGGCCCGACCTAGAGTCCCGGCCACCCTTGGCGCCTAAATGATAAAACAAAATAATTTTGGACGAAGATCGGTCATTGGAGCCGACGTAGAACGGACACTTAAAAATCGGCCGTTGGAGCCAACGTATGAAGAAGAAATAGAAGTCAAAATCAAAACAAGCTCAATATTTGGTCTCAATATTTGATAAAGTAACGCGCGAAAATAGAACGTAAATTATGCATTTACAGAAAAGCAAAAGCAAATACAACATGAAACCGGCATCCCGGCCCTTCAATCCGTGCCAGTCGGGGGTCGAACATCATCGGCGGCGTCATCAGAGCTACTCGACCCCTCATCTTCACTCTCGGAAACCATGAGCAACTGATCACCTCCGACGTAGGCTCTGAAGTGCATACCCTCAGTGTTCAAGTTGACGCCGGGGTTCAGAAAGCGGATCTGGCGCATGGCATTCTCGAACGAGGCTTGGGTAGATTTCTTCAGCTGCTGACGAACCAGCACCAACTCACCTAAGAGTCCTTTCTCCTCCAGGTGTTTTTTCTTATTTAATGCGTCGAGCTCATCACAACAATGCTTCACCTTCTTATACCGATCACGGGCCTTGTCAAGACTCCTCTCAAAGTCAGTTATCTTGGAATGGGCAGAAGAGGCCTCACGGCGAAGGGCTGCAAGTTGGGATCGGAGAACATCGACTTCGGTAGCTAACTTGGCCTCTGAATCCCGAGCGACTCGCAGGTCGGCAGTCAACTTGGCTTCTGAGGCCCGGGAATCATCAAGCTCAGCCGTCAAGGCAGTGAGCGAGGTTTGGGCTTCCCACGCCTGAACCCTCGAAGCCTCCAGCTCGGCAGATAAAGACTTCACCAAACCTCCAGCTTCCTCGACCTTAGCATAGGAAGCCTCCACCTCGGCCACCGAGGTCGCTACTTCTGCTTGAGCCCGGTCCAGTTCTTCACGCAACCTCTGGGCCTCAGCCTTCGCAGCCTCAAGCTCAGCCGCTCCCTTAGCAGCTTTCCTGTTGAGAGAAGCCAAGCTGTCAAGCAAGCTGGCACCCTTCAAGCAAGCCAGCTGGATGGAGCTCAACTCCTCCAATTCGGGGCTGGAGTATCGAGCGGTTTCGTAAAATCTTTTGGGCGCCCGGATGACTTCGAACACCTCGGAAGTAACGCCCTGATCCCAAAGGGCGCGAGGCGGCACTTGGATAAACTCCTTAGGAGGCTCGGAACCATCGCTTGAGACCTTTGAGGAAATCTCGGCACCATGAGTAGAGGCCGAAACTTCAAGGGCAGTTTCAGTAGCGTCGGCCCTAACTTCCCTAGCCTCAGTAGCAGCTTCAACCTCGATTACCCCCACCACCTCGGTCTCGGCCTCCGCCATGTCAACGTCTACAACCTCGCGGGGGGGACTCGGCAGGGGAGCATGGATAGGACCTGGCAAAGAAGCCTGAGGAGAAGACGGCTGGGAAGCACGAGGGGAGCTCGGGGCTGAACCCCCGGGAGCATTCGGGGCGACCAAGGGTGGAGCTCGGCTTGCCTCGCTGGCGTTACTCTTCTTCGTCACCTTGCGCCTTTTCCGTCCCTTAAGGGCAGCAAGGTGAGGGGGGATAGGGGCAGTGTTCATATCAATTGCTGCACGTCACAAGTAAACAGTCAATAAAAATAAACGAGGAAATTCCCAAACATTCAAAAGAAAGACCTAAACTAACCACACTGGATATAGTATGCTATGGGACCCAAGTCCCCAGAATCTCTGTATGATAAAATCCGAGCCGTGGAAGCAGCATCAGAGTCTGACAGCCAAGCCTTGTCAGTCCGATAGGAGATAGGAGGGAAATCATAGTGGCTGGAGGTCCAGTATAAAGGGAACCTCCAGGGCTGAGAGGAGTTGGGAGAGCTCAAAAAGAAGGGACGTCGGCCAGGCACGGCGACAACCTTGAAAAACTTGTCTTTGAATCCTTTGAAGGACTCAGAGAATAAGCCGAACAAATGACGATCAGAATCCTTATCATTACGACCCCGGAAGGAAGCCCATCCTTTCCGCTCAGGAGGCTCCTTACCAGATCGACCAGTGTAAACAGCAAAGAAATAAAAGAACAAAGGGCAAGTACAGGGAATCTCAAGTTTTTGGCACAAAATTTCAAAGGCTTGGATAAAAGCCCAGCCATTGGGATGAATTTGTGAAGGGGCAAGGTGCAAATGGTCTAATACCTGCATTTGGAACTCGGAAAAGGGAAAGCGAACTCCTACGTCGGTAAAGACATCAGTATAGAACAAGAAAAATTCAGGATCATTCCCCTCCCGGGCGGAACAAATGGGCTCGCCCAGGCATGGAAGGCAGATGGTAAACCCCTCCTGAACCTCAAGAGGAACAAGGGCAAGGCTTTCGAGGTCTAACACTGAGGTATAACTCAGGACCTCATGGGTAACCCAAGGAAACCTATTCGACAAAGCTAGGGAAACAGATTGGGGCCTGGTAGCAGATTCCTCTACATTCCCCGATTGAGGCAAGTCCATGATCACCTACGATAAATAAAGAAGCAGAAGTTAGTAAGATACCTGGAGAATGGAGTAACATAGGACCAGGAACCGACGGAGCCCGGATTGAGGCAGAGGCCGACACATCAACATTTAGAGAGGATAACGATGTATCAACAGGGATGGGTACGCGGACGGGGTTATGACGACACCGGTCTAGCAAGTCATCAGCCTGTTTGTCCAAGTCCCTACTGGCTAGGTACACAAACTCATCAACACATTTCGAACAAGGCTCATACCGAATCCTAAAAGGGGGGTCAGGACGAGGGGCGCCCCCAGGTTCGGCCCTGGAGGAGATAGAGGTCTTGGAGGGCTCCATAGACTCCGAGGGCAACAAAGACCTTTGATGAGAAGGGGATCCTGACCTGAAAGGGCCTATCTGGGAAGGCTTACACAACTGATCGGAAGAAGATGCAGAAGTACCAGGGGCACTGGGGACTTGGAGTAAGGATTTTCTTTTCTCCTCGTCAGGAAGGGGAAGACCCCAAAACCAAAAGGCAGTACGAGGACGAACCCTCTTGCGGATTGCGGCCTCTTGTTCAGGGGTATATCTCATGACAAAGTAAATGGGGAACAGAAGGGACAATCGAAGAAAATAAAAAAGGCTCTTTCCCCAAAATGGTCAAGAAACAAGGGGAAACAAAAGGAAAGACAATGCAGAAAAGGGGAAGTAGAAGATTAAACAACCAATACCTGGAATGGAGAAGATGACAACGGAAGGCACAACGGATGAAGAAAGGCGAGCAGCAAGAGCAAAAGCACAAAGAACAGCGGAAAAGCCCTGAAGAAAAATGAAATACTATGAAGATAGAAAGTAATAAAAAGGGCAATAAATAAAAGGAAAGTAACCATCAGATAATTCAAAAGAAGACGTGGGGGAGCAACCAATGGGCCATCAAAGACGTGGGAGAGGCAGTTACACAATTAAGGTGAAACCGCAAGATGACTAAAACGTGAAATGAGAAGCAATAACCTCACAACACGTGGCAGTAGGAAAGAAGGAGTCACGTCACTTGCCGAAAAGCAGAATCAGACCGAAGATATTCGAAAAGACAAGACCCAGCTTGATATTAAAATAATAATCGAGTGTCTACCTCGGTTCGTATGTGCCGCCTAAGGTCCAGTCCAGTTGAAACCGGTTCACACGAGGACAGCCCTATCCGAGGTCGGCATCATTCATATAAGGTCGATCCTATATGAGGTCAGCATCATTCGTATAAGATCGCTTTAAAGTAGGTCGGACCAATATGCATCCCGGCCATCCAGAATTCTAGATAACCGGGCTGAGGGACATATGCTACGGATAAAAGAGTATCAGATCCTTCCTTAAATAAACCAAATATTCAGCACATCAATTTAAATATTCAGAGTATCAGCGGGAATATTATGACCGAGTAAAAACGGAAAGATTGCAGTTATAATGGCAAGAAATCTCAAGATATTGCCATGGGCCTGGAAAAGCTCGTTCTCAAGGTCCAGGTCAGTCTCCTATAAATATCGTATTCCCATGGTGAAAGGTACATAGATTCTTGGACTCTCTCTTTTCCTTCGCACGGCACACACAGCACCCTAATTGCCTCACCGTGTTCGTTGTGATCTTCTTCCTCAAATAGCTTCATTCTGGTTGGCTTCTTGAGAGAGAGAGAGCTTGATCCCACATCAATCATTCCAACTTCATCGTTGGACATTTCCGTTCTCATTGGACGGAACTCCATTTAATTGGATTTGAATCAGATATGGATTACATATAATTTATATAATTTTTATATCAATTCATTTTCTTTCTATTATATAATTTTTGTCCTAAAATGGACAGAGGAAAAAAGGTATTTTACTTGTGCCAATGTGATGGCACGTAAGCAGAGGGAATGACTGGTGGAAGTATGCTGTAACTTTTGAAAAATAACGAAAACGGTGGCCGTTACAGAGAGTGTAGTGCCCAAAGTTTGTCAGCGTGTACGTCCTGTTATCTTTTCCGTTCTTCCTTCCCAATAAACTCAATGTAAGATAAGAGTATCTCGAGCGGGGTTTAGCCATACATGCAGAAAGGGATAGATACCACAATAATGAAGAGAGAGAGAAAAGAAAAGGGTGAAAAAGAAAGAAACAAAAACGGGTCACTTTTTTTTCTTTTTACTAATTTGTCTGCAAGCGTATGGTGCGAATGTTGGAAGCATGGAAGCAAAGCAAAGGCCGAGAATGGCGGCAACCCATAACTCAATCATAAATCCCCACATCAACCCCACCCTTTCTCCATTACAACACCTGGCACTAGAGAGATACCATCTTTTATTATTATCTATCTTCACTATTACTCTTAGATAGATAGACATTGCCATAGACAGCACTTTCCTCCCCTTACCTGAAAAGTTTGGTTTCTGATTCTTTTTCCCATTTCAGCAAAGTCGGTGTGGTTTAATTTAATTTACTTATAGTATGAGTTATGGGTGAATTATTTGGCGTTGGAAAAAGAAGGAACATCAGCAACAACAACAACAACAACAGTTCTAGTACTAGCGTTCGTGGGTTGGATGTGAAGGTGCAGCAGAGCCCTGAAGCATTATTCCATAATAGGATGATGATGATGGCGCATCATAATCATCACCACCGTCCATTGTCATCACCCTTTAATAATAATGGTGATGGCGATGGTCCCACGACTTACATGTCTTTTACTAATCATATAAACCTTGTTAGTGGTGCTTCTTCTGTTCTTGGTCCTGCTATTGATGCTGGCTGTGGTGCTGCTCCTCCTGCACCTGTAAGAACTTTGCAGCCTTTTGACATTTCTTCTTATACTTATTCTCCCACCACCACTACCACAACCTTCAACTTCAAACCCCCTTCAGGTTTGTGTTTTTAATTACTTTGTCCCCCCTCAATGCTGAGCTAAGCTTGTTATTATTTCTGCTTTGCTTCCATCTTTCCCACTAATACACCCCAAAGTTTGCATCTTTTTTAGTACTAGAAAGAAAAAAAAAGAAAGTAAAGGTGGGGAGAGAGAGAGAGTGTTGTGTTATGTTCTGTCTAAGACTCTGAACATACTTGTGTTGTGTGTTACAGCAGGTGTGATGGCGGCTTCGTTGGGGTTTCCTTTCACAAGTGCACAATGGAGTGAGCTTGAAAGACAAGCTATGATATACAAGTACATGATGGCTTCTGTTCCTGTTCCACTTGATCTCCTTACACCCTCTTCTCGCTCTTCCTGCAGTATGACCCTTTGCTTTCTTTCTCGTGCGTGTTAATTACTAATTTTTCTTTAGCATAGTTCATGCACAAACACAAGACAACAACATGTTCCCGTGCCTTTTCTGCCTTTTGAGTCCATTCCCACATCAAAAGTTTGTGTCTTTGTTGTTGGTGTCTTTGCCTGCCCCTCTTTCTCGACCACTGTTTCTATTTGTCTCAAAGACTTTACCTTTTTGTTGTTCAAATCACTGTTGGGGCTTTCTTTCACTGTTTCTTGAACTTTTTGCATTCTTTTTTTAAATAATTAATTTTTATGTTCACAGTGGATGGTGGTTTCAATCTGAGGTTGGCAAATAGCACTGACCCTGAGCCAGGTAGGTGTAGAAGAACAGATGGTAAAAAATGGAGATGTTCAAGAGATGTGGCTCCTAACCACAAGTACTGTGAGCGCCATATGCATAGAGGTCGTCCCCGTTCAAGAAAGCCTGTGGAAGTTAACACCAACAACACCACCACTCCCACTAGCGTCAACAATAACAATAACAACCATCAAATCAAAAAGGCTCGCCATGAGTGTAATAATAATCCTTTTGCTACACCTGATGTTACTGTGGCTATTTCCAACCCCACATCCCGAAAAAATGGATCTTCACCCCATTTTCTTGGGTCTACTACCACTCAGCCATACCTTGATTCTTCCCTCTCCCTTGATAACTTTGGTCTCAAAGCCGCTAGTTTTGACTCCGTGGCTTCTGTTTCTACTAATAAGGAACCCAGGTGAGTTTCAAGTTTGGATTTGCTATGTCTTTGTTTCGGTTTGTGTTTTGATTTTTCTTCTTCCATGCCATGTTTTCCCTTCTCGGATCTTTTGTTTTGTTAGTCAAAACAAAAAAAAAAATCCTATATTTTTCCAAGGCCTTACACACATTTCGTTTTAATTCGTTTTTCATTAAATTCATTTGAAAATTGTGAACTATTGGTTTTGTGCTAAAAGTCTGTTTTTTTGTTCTACTTTTTTTAATTCCACATTAGAGTCGCAAAGGAGACGCTTTTCTATTTTTGGGTGTTGTTATGTTAACTTGACTACTCTGTTACTGATTTGGTGAGTCGAATTGAATGTGAAAGGGGTTTAGAGTGGATGCTGAATGGAGATCCTATTTCCCTGGGTGCTTCTGACTCACAATGGCAGTCTCTGATGCACAATAAAGTTGGAATGACCAATGTTAGTTCCTGTAACACCACCGAGTCTCAGTATCTGAATTCATTTGCACTATATAACTCTGGACTAGAACAACAGAACAGACGCCATCCTTTGTTCCTGAACCCTCTTGTTCCCATGGAAAATCTCCAACCCGAGAAACCAAGGGGTTTCATTGATGCTTGGTCTAACGCTGAAGGCAATGCCAACACCAACAACAAGAACTCTACTGCATCAATTGGTAAATTATCCCTTTCTTCTCTTGATCTATCAATGGGGGGTGGTGCTGTGAATGAAGATGTGGGTAATGTTAACATGGGTTTGGGCCTAATGGAGCCTAATGGAAAAACACACACTGATACTAAAATCTCTCTCTCAAATTGGCACAACCCAGCACCTTGGGTGGCTTCATCACTTGGGGGTCCACTAGCTGAAGTTCTAAGGTCAAGCACAGTCACTGCCACCACCAATGAAGCAATCCCCAACACACCCTCGCCAGCCACCACTACACATGCTGAATCTCCATCTGGGGTGTTGCAGAAAACGCTTGTTTCATTGTCTGATAGCAGTAACAATAGCAGCCCAAGGGTTGCATCATCAAGGGCCAATTCTGAGATGGCCTTGCTAATGTTTCAATCAAATTAATGTAAATGACTTACTAGCATTTTCTGCTTTAGTTCATTTCATTTCAAATGGGATAATAGTATTATTATTGTGTAATCTTTTGCATATTTTGCTACCTGTGCTGTCCTATCCTATCCTATGGCCTATATTGTTCAGGACGGTTTGTTATATACTAAAAAACCTCTGGTGAAATGGACAAGAACAACCTGTGTTTTCTGTTTATGTGATGAAGACTCATTGCTTTGCAGCTTTAAATTCTAGCTTCATGGAAACGTCATGATGTTTACTTATATCTACCACCGAGTGTACTGAATGAATGCCATGGGGTTAGTTTGTTGTTGTGGGGTCCTGGGCTCATGGCCCAAGTTGTCGGAAAAGACATACATCTAAACTTTGACTATGTCAACCATGTAGTACCTCTTTAGAGTTCTCTCTCCCCAAAATATCAAGTACTTTTAACATTTTTCTACTCATTTTGTTTTGCTATTCCATGTGTATCCACATCTTATATCGCTAGCTATAATGAAAATAATACTATTGAAAATGTTAAACATGAAAAATGTTTAAAGTACCATAATGTCTAAGGTAAATGAATGAACATCTAAGGTGGTCCATCATGGGCTAACATCCTTAGCTATTGAATTACACAAACATCTTTAGAAATTGTCAAATTTCTTTTAATATCCTTTTTCTTTTTAACCTTTACCCGACTCTACTTAATTATGTAAAAATATATTTCCTTCGTCTTGTTAAAATTATCATCCTCATTTATTTTATTTTATGTAACAAAAAATTTATAAATAGATAAATGAGAATAGTAATTTTATAAAATTAATCTTATGTTATTATTAATTCATTTATAGATATTATTGTTTATTATTAATCTTATAAGAAAATAAGTAAAAAATATAATTCATGTTACAATGAAAAACTAAGGTCACGTTTGGTTTGAATGTTTAATTTTTGAAAATAATTTTCATTTTAAAGATTTAGAAACATGTGTTGAGAAGAAAGTATATTAAGGTATTACTGTCTTTTCATTTTTTTCAAAAAATACTAAAA
>PYAF01002009.1:450076-467566 GCA_007407185.1 Glycine tomentella | reverse complement strand
TCAGTAATCTTTCGTAATATTCGTATTAAGCTTATTATTTCAGTTTCTACTAAATTTACATCATTTCCGCAATTACATGAAACTCATATTCACTGTACATAAACTATTAAACTGTTAAGTTTTATTTGAATTAACTGAGTAAAAATCAAGTCCCTGTGGAGACGAACTTTTATAAATTTTGTAACTTACAACGACAATTTGTACGCTTGCCAAAAGTCTAACACTGACCTGTGTAAAATAAAGGAAACTCCTGTCAATTCTTGATCATAATCTTCAATAAGATGAGTAAATATCTTCAATATTTTTCATACAAATATTCTTCAATATTTCTCTTGATTCGGGTGATTATTTAGGACCCAATTTCCCCAATTTTGCAATAAATACCCTAATGCTGACTGTATTGGGCTTCTTGGCCTTTGGCCCAATATTAATTATCCGTAACAGTTGCCCCTCATCCCGATTATTGAGTAGTCTGAATGACCGGGGTGATTCTTTATATCGAGATATAGGTTCATGACCGAGATGATTATCTCGGACAACTCGGCCGTGCCACTAAGTTTCCGAGATGTCTTTCTCGGTCTTGCGTATGCTACTTCTGTGAAGCTCGGATGAAATGGCCACTTGTTTCCCCGAGAGCCGACCTCTTTTCCTGGTTCCCAAATGAGATAGTGAAGCGTTTTCTCCGCAAAATCGACTTCTCTTCTTGATCCTCAACTCTAAGTCAATGAAGTATTCTTGTTGTCGTTTGGACATGTGAAGCGACGCGCCTCCCTGGCATTTAATGCTCTGTCCTTTCTTTGCACGTTCTAATCATGACTACCCCGAGCCATTGTCCGTTTTGCCCCTGCTTTTTAGTAAACTGGTCACTATTGCCCCAATGATAAGCCACGTTTGTCAATTACCCATTCTCATTGATTCAAATTTCGACGGTTATCCTTTTCAATGTTATGGGTTTCGACGATTACTTTCCACCTTTATAGGCCTTACCTTTGTCATTTCTCCCACTGTTTTTAAAGTTCATAGGCCATTTCTCTCTTCCTGCCTGCTTTTGCTCCAATATTCCACTCTTCGTCTTCGTATTTGGTGCTTCAGCTTTTCCTCTTCAGAGTCCTTCAATCCAGGTACCTTACCTTTCTTCTCTTTCGTGATTTTTGCATTTTTCATTTTCAACATTGTTCTTTTGCTTTATTCTGATTGTACTTCTCCCTTCTTAACCCTTTTCCCTGGGTTTTGCCTTCTTTCTTAGCCTTATTTCTGGGTTTTGCCTTCTTTTTTCTATTCCTTTCCTGTTCATCTTCATCCCCTGTTCTTTCTCTCTTGAGTTTCGAACCCTTTATAATTTCGTGGCAATGAAACTCACCCTGAGGAAGAGACACATATTCTTAAGAGAGTTTCCCCTTTTTCAGCCTTTTGGTTTTTTGGCAAACCCCTCTCAGAGGAAGAAAAAATCAAACGCTTCCTACGAACTCCTTTTGGTGGTTCAAAACCCTCCAAAAACCCATTGGCCAGAAAACCCCCTTCTTCTAAAGCTGTAGCAGATTCTGGTATGAAGTCCAATAGTGAGCCCAAGGGTCCCTCTGTGACCCCTTCCGTCCTTCCTTCATAGTCACGTCCTCTAGAGCCTTATTCTGAGACTCGATTTGAACCATGTTCGAGATGCATGGATAGGTTCATGTACCTGACTAGCTCAGGTTTTGACAAGCAAGCTGACGACGTATTAGATGCGTGTCGGCATAACCCTGTAGTCGTCATTCCATCAATGCCCCGGCCCAGAACCGAGGCGCCGCCTGAACGTATTGATGCCCTGACGTAGGCTGATACTTCATGTTTTGCCGTCGGTTTTCCAGGTATCTTTACTGATCATTATTTCCTTTCTTTATTTTGTTATAGGTCATCATAGATGTCACTTCTGTGGAAATAGTTGAAGAGTCTCGGTCAACCGGTTCCCACACCGACAGCCCCTCTCCAGCCCTGATAGCCAAGTTTCCCTGGGTTATTTATGAGGTTCTTAACACCTCATTTTCCATGAGTCCGGAGAGCGTAGCCGCTCTCCCTATAGGGAATCAAGAAGGATTCTCAATTCGTCATCCTGGCCCACATGTGCCAATCTATTCTTGTGCCGAACTGGGCAAATCTAGTTTTTTCTTTTTCTGTACTGACGTGGTCACCCGCTTGGGTGTCCGCTTCCCACTTTCCGAGTTCGAGATGATGCTCCTAAAGCATCTGTCTCTATCCCCTTCCCAACTTCATCCAAATGGTTGGGCCTTTGTAAAATCCTTCAAGGATTTATGTATAAATTTGGGAATCTCGTGCTCGGTTCCCATTTTTATGTATTACTTCTCCGCTCATACTGGCCGCACTGGCCGAGAGCCCTCTAACCGGAAGGGATGGACTTCCTTAAGGAGTCGTCCTAAGCGTAAGCTTTTTCCTCTTTTTACTGAATCTTTTAAGAGGTTCAAAAATAATTATTTACAAGTTTGTGCCAAACCCGGCCAACAACCTTTTTTCCTCCAAGGGCCGGAGTCTGCCGGGGTAAAGTGGAAGTTCCCTCTTTACTGGACCCGTGCCCATCATGAATTCCAACCCACTTTCTACCACCGTGATGAGACGGGGTTGTCGGATGCGGACGCCTACTCGGTCATCCAGATTGATGCTTTTCGAGAGAGTTAGGGTTTCTGTGACATTCCACCTGCTCTTCCCGACTGTTAGTCTGAATTATAAAGTATGTTGTATTGCTTTTCTATTTTTGGCGTTAACTATTTGCTCTGTTTTGCAACTACTGAAATGGAAGATCAAACCGGCGACCTAAGATCTCGGTCCCGCAAGACTTCCGGTGCTTCAAGGTCGGGTCCCGCTGCCAATGAAGTCCCCTCCTTCCTCACCAAGCTCAAAAGGAGAAAGGTGACAAAGTCGATCCCAAGAACGGCCGTTATGTCGGTGGGGCCGGCTGCTCCGGCCCCTACTGCCCCAGCCCCAGTTGCTTCCATCCTTGCCCCTCCTGTCAAGACCGTTGTTGACCCTTCTCCTGCTGCCCCGGCCACTGATTCCCCAGCTCCAGAGCCCTTTACAGTCGTGCTCCCTGAAGCTATGAAACTAGAGCTCGGCCATTTATGGGAATGGGGGACTGAGGAGCTCTTTCCCTTTGTCCGGGCTCCCAAACGCTTTGCCGACTCAACTCAACTTTCTGAAGACGACATCCAGCAGCTCCAACAAATGCAGTTGCATGCCTACCAGACTGCCTCTCTTGTTGACAGTCTAGTCGTTTTAAAGGCTAGATACAACAAGAGTCAAGAGGAGTTAGCTGCCGCCCATACCAAGACCCAGAAAGTCGAGGAAGGGTTGGCCACCGCTCGAATCGAAACTCAGAAAGCTGCGGAAGAGTTGCGGCTTGCCCGAGCAGAGTTTGAGCGTGATCCTCTGGCGGCCCGCTTTGAGACTGAGCAAACCCTTGCCAAAGCCGCCCTCATGACTCAAAACCTGAACGAGGTGAAAACCATGTTTGAGGGGGCCCAGGCGGAGGCCGAGGGAGCTAAGTCCAAGCTCTTGAATGCGGAGAAGGAGGCGGCCGAGCTACGGGAGGCGATGTCGTCGGTGGCCGAGGACTCCTTCAACAACACCCTAGCTCAAGTCCGATGCCTTAATGCCGGGATCACTCTAAATGGTGAAGGACTGCATTTTCAATCTTTTGTTCGTGATGGTGTCGTCGTTCCCTATTTCGAACAAGATGATTCCGTCGTCGAGGCCGAGGATGTACCCGAGTCCGGAGCTGAAGAGACCTCGGCTCCCGCCGGCGAAGTTTGAAGGATCGAGATGCCGATTTTATTTTGTATTTTCTTCATCTTCTCATAGTTTTTGAACAATTTCCTTTTTTGAACAATTTTTATCTTTGCAAAATAGAAGTATAGTTACTTCCCATATTGGCGTCCTTTTTTAGAACTGTTTTTGTATGCGCATTTTAAATATTCATTTGGCTCCAACGGCCAAGTATAATATCGACCGAATTACGCGATGGTTTTCGGTTCTCGTTTTTCATCCCAAGTTATCGTTGGTGCATCACGACCGCTTTGGACCGTGCCAACCTGATCAGGGTTTGGAAACACCTCGGATCCGCATGGAACGATATATAAAAATATCGTTTAAAACAATTTCGTTAATGTATGACTTATAAATATCGAAATATCTTTTTCAAAGGAAACTGTCAATTCATTACTTGTTTATTCATAAATATCAACTTTATTTGCATCTACGATCTCGATGAAAGAGATTACATGAAGTGGAGGTGTCAAAATAGTTGGCCACCACTCTTCTCAATTAACGAAAAACACACAGATAAAAACAAATATCTCATGATCAACTATAATATGTCTTCAGTTTGTCGGCGTTCCACGTACGTTTGATTGCCTTCTTATCTAATGTCTCTAGTATGTATGGCCCCTGGCCGAGATTCTAAGCAATTCGATATGCCCCTTCCCAGTTGGCTACCAGCTTCCCATCCTGAGCATTTTTGTTGCCAATGTCGGCCCTCCGTAAGACCAAATCACCTTTCTCGAAGGATCTCGGTCTGACCTTTTTGTTGAATCTTCTGGCCACCAGTTGTTTTGTGGTCACATCCCGGATATGCGCTTTAGCTCGGGTTTCATCTATCAACTCAATCTCGCTGACCAACGCCTCATTGTTGGCGTCCTCTCCTTCTTTAAGTATAATCTTTCTCCTCCAAGAGGGCTGTCCGATCTCTATCGGAATCATGGCCTCACATCCGTAGGTCATTCTGAATGGGGTTTCCTGAGTGGATGACTGAGCTGTGGTCCTATGCGCCCACAAAAAATAGTACAGTTGTTCTACCCAACTACTCCCGACGTCGTACATTCACTTTCTGAGGCCCTCCAAGATAACCTTATTGGCAGTTTCGGCCTATCCGTTAGATTGTGGATGCTCCACGGAGGCAAAATGATGCTTAACATGAAAACCGACCATCATCTCTCTGAACTTCTTATCAGGGAACCGAGTTCCGTTATCTGTGACGATCTCGACCGGGATTCCGAATCTGGAAATGATGTTTCTTTCAAAAAACTTATGGACTCGTGCCGAGGTGATGGTAGCTAACGGCTCTGCTTCTATCCACTTTGTGAAATAATCAACATCTACGATAAGCCACTTCAGTTGCCCTTCCGCCGCCTTGAAAGGTCCCAAAAGGTCCATCCCCTATTTGTAAAAGGGCCAGAGGGATGTGATAGTTGTCAGCTCGGATGGGGAGGAACTTATTATCCTGGCGTGCTTCTGACAACTCGCGCATTTTTTCACATGATCCTGGGCGCCCGCCTTCATAGTCGGCCAAAAATAGCCGGCCCGAATAGCCTTTACTGCCAATGCCTTAGCTCCCATGTGTTGGCCGTTGATACCTTCATGTATCTCGGCCAATATATATTCTGCCTGGTCAGGCCCGGCACAAAGTAACATAGGGGTGTGTGGGCCTTTGCGATACAGCTCACCCTCTTAGGTGGTATATAGAGCGGCATCTCGGATCAATTTCTTAGCCTCTGCCTCATCATCCGGGATTACTCCTTGTTCCAAGTATCTGATTATAGGCTGCCTCCAGTCGGCCATCGTCGATA
The DNA here is from genome assembly GCA_007407185.1 of Glycine tomentella. Taxonomy (NCBI): domain Eukaryota; kingdom Viridiplantae; phylum Streptophyta; class Magnoliopsida; order Fabales; family Fabaceae; genus Glycine; species Glycine tomentella. Next base: position 461,954 of record PYAF01002009.1, on the reverse strand, counting down.
TCATCATGATGCAAGTGGGATGAGCTAGCTCCTGTTGGACAACTGTTCTATGATTACCTGTGCCCTTGGTGCTTGCTAGCTTAGACAATATATCGTTCCTTATATTTTCTTCTCTAGGAATGTGGGAGATGATGACTTCATCAAACTCGACAATGATCTCCCTTACCTGAGCCAAGTACTTGATCAACAACGGTCCTTTGGCCTGTATCTTCCCTCAATCTTGGCTGCGACGAGCTGGGAATCTGTGAAAACTTTCACCTTCTAGGCTCCTTGTTCCCTGGCTGAGGCCAATCCGGCTATTAAGGCCTCATACTCAGCCTGATTATTTGACATTGGGAAATTGAGCCGCAGAGATTGCTCAACTGATACTCCCTGTGGACTCTCTATTATAATTCCCACTCCGCTCCCCTTTGCATTGGACGATCCGTCCACATAGAGTGTTCAGGCTTCCTCGCTGGCCGAGGTCGACGAGGTGAGCTCAACCAGGAAATCGATCAAAGCCTGAGATTTGATCGCATGTCAGGCCTCATATTTTAAGTCGAACTCGGACAACTGTATTGCCTAGTTCATCATTCTTCCTGCCAAATCCGATTTGTGTAGGATTTGCCGAATCGGCTGGTTAGTACGCACTATGATGGTGTGGCCCTGGAAATATGGACGCAACCTTTTAGCCGCCACTAGAAGTGCAAAAGCCACCTTCTCCAACTTCTGATATCTTAACTCCGAACACTTCAGGGCCCGGCTTACGAAGTACACGGGCAGCTGGATCTTGCCGGTCTCCCTGACCAACACGACACTTACCACCTCCTCGCCCACTGATAGGTACAGTATCAGCGTCTCGCTGGGTTCTGGTTTGGATAGCACCGGAGGGAGGCAAGGCACTTCTTGATCTCTTGAAAGGCGGCCTCACACTCCGAGCTCCAGCCGATGCTGGCTTTCTTCTTTAGCAGCCTGAAGAACGGAAGAGCCTTTTCCGCTGACTTGGGAAGGAATCGCGTCAATGCTACCAGCTTACCAGTTAGCTGCTGCACCTCCCTTTTAGTTGCCGGGAACTTCATGTTCAGGACTGCTGTGCACTTGTCCGGGTTAACCTCAATCCCTGTATCGGTCAGCATGAATCCCAAGAATTTTCCCGCAGTTACTCCAAATGCACATTTGAGCGGGTTCAGTCGGATGTTGTTTTCTCTCAGCTTACGGAAAGTTTCCTCCAGGTCTCGGACATGATCCTCACTTGAATCTGTTTTAACAATTATGTTGTCAATGTATACCTCTATATTCCAGTCGAGCTGTTGGGTAAAAACCTTATTTATCATGCGCTGATAGGTGGCCCCGGCAATTTTCAAGCCGAAAGGCATGACATTGTAACAGTAATTTGCTTCTCCTCCTCTGAATGTCGTCTTCTCTCGATCTCCCGGATACATAGGAATCTGATTGTACCCAGAGTATGCATCCATGAATGACAATAGCTTGAACCCGGAAGAGTTGTCAACCAGTTGATCTATGCTCGGCATTGGATACGAGTCTTTGGGATAAACTTTGTTGACTTCAGTATAGTCAACGCACACCCGCCACTTGCCGCTGGACTTCTTGACCATCACCACATTAGACAGCCACGTGGTATATTGGATTTCTCGTATGAACCCGACCTCCAACAGTTCCTGGATATGCTTCTCCAATGCTTGCTTCCGCTCAGGTCCGAGATTTCTCTTTTTCTGGGCCATTGGTTTTGCACCGGGATGCATGGACAATTTGTGGCAACAGAAGGTGGGGTTTATCCCTGGGATTTCTGAAGCGGTCCAGGAAAAAATATCTCGATTATCTCTGAGGCACTTTGTCAACTCCGCCCACGCAACTGGGTCAGCTATCATCCCGACCTTGGTGACTTGGGCAGCTTCAGGGCCTATCTGAACCTCTATGAGCTCGTCTGCTGGTTCGGGCCTCCATTCTTCCACATTCTATCGTAAGTCGAGCTCCACCAAATTTATAGGTTCAACCTGCCGCTTTCTGTCCGTTCTCTGCTCGGATTCTTCTCAGCCTTCCTGGCATGGCTGGGCCGAGGAGGGGCCAGCTCCACTTTCCTTCACAGCATTGAAGTAGCACTGGCGGGATTCCTTCTGATCCCCACAAATCGTCATTACTTTGCCATTGCTTCTTATCAGCTTCATTTTCTGGTGTTTGGTAGACATCAAAATATCCCACTTATGGAGCGTGGGTCTTCCGAGACTTACATTGTATGGGGAAGGGAACTCGACCACGACAAACTTTACTCTCTCCGATTTGAAAGCTTCTTTTGTCGCTAAGGTAAGTCGCAGCTCAATGGAGCCTTTGAGCGTTGTATTTTCGTCATTGAAGCCCGATAACACCGTTTGACATGACTTCAAATCTTCTTCATCAAGGTTCATCTTTTTAAAGGCCGTCCAGGATATGATGTTGGCAGAACTGCCATTATCAACAAACATTTTCTTGACTCGGCAGTTGGCTATAGTCCCGGTTATGACCAGGTCGTCCTCATGTCTAGGAATCACGTCCACCAAATCTTCTTTAGTAAAATAGAGCAAGGGGGTCTCAGCTTTATCATTGGTGGCCTTAAACTTGGGTTGCTCCCTCACTGCAAGGACTTCCCTGATGTATTTACGGCGTCGATTGGCCGTGTCACCCCCTCCTCCCATAGCACCAGAAATGACATTGCATTCAAATTCTGGTTCTGGGAACTCCTCATCATCTGTCTTCTTCCTCTTTTCGTCTCGGCCCTTCTGATCGTCATTGGGGTTGCCTTTGCTTTTTCCTTGCTACCCTTGGGTTTTAATCACATACCACTGTAACTTGCCTTCCTAGATGAACTTCTCTATAGCATCTCGCAAATCCCAGCATTGGTCAGTAATATGGCCGCCCATTATGAAATTCGCAAAGGCAAGTATAATCAAGGCCGACCTTTTTGAATACAGGCCGAGGTCGATCTACCTTCTTCATCTCGGTTAAAGCTACCTCTCTCCATACCTGTGCTCGGGAAGTGTTCAGCGGGGTATACTTGTCATACTTGGTGTCATACCGTCCCGGCCTATGGCCGCCATCCAGATTTCTGTTGGGCGGTGCATTCCCGAGGTGCGGGCGATGTTTTGGAGGTGAACCCTTCCTTTTGGGAGCAGTGTTAGCAATCTCCATCTGTTCTAACTCCAGTTACTTCTTTGATCGAACCCTGAATTCCAGCAGAGTTTTCACCGGGTCCTTATAAATAGATTTTGTCAGCTGCGACGATCCGCTGAGTCCGGCCGACAACAAGTGGGCGTGCACCTTTTCTTCCAAGCCCTGCACTTGCAAGATGACCTCCTTAAATCAGTCCAAATAACTCTGCAACGTTTCTCCCGGGTGTTGGCGGATCTTCCCCAAAACAAACTCGGACTTAGGCTGTTTCTTACTCGTCGCAAAGTTGAGTAAGAATCTCTGGCTGAAATCATCAAAGTTACGGATTGACGGGGGTGGTAGTGTGTGGAACCATGTCTGGACAGCACAGGTCAGAGTGGTAACGAAGATTCGGGAGATTATTGGCTCATCGATCCCCCATACGCACATCTGCATATCGAACTCGTCAATGTGCACCTGCGGATCCTGACTTCCATCATACTTTGACAGGAAAGACCCATCGAAATCTTTAATGAACTAGGCGTTAACGATTTCGTCCACAAACGGGATATCATTATGCTGTCCATGTCGGTATGTCCTCCTATACACCTCGGCCCCTCCTCTGCCTTGATTGGCCTGGATACCTCTGATGACGGGGGGATCTCGGTTCTGAAGGGCAAATTGTGCTGCTCCGGGTTAGGCTCTTGCTGGCGAGATGCTGCTCCTGGTTCAAAGTGAGGGATCTGCTCCGGTGACCCGACCTCTATGTCATGTGCTAGGCAGAATGTTTGCCCTTGTGTCGGAATCTCCATGTGGCCAATGCGTTGTTCCATCTCATGTCTCCACCTCGCACAACGGTCATCTAGTTGTGCAATAACATTGTTCATATCTTCCTGATGTTGAAGGGCGTGCCGCCGCTCGAGTTGCTCGATCCGAGATAAAATGGACTGCAACACATTGTTGGTGAGGCGCTGCATCGACTCATGCTCCACCTCGGCTGGCGCGGCGAGTGGATTCCCTGAGACTGCCGGTAAGGGAAGTGGATTGTTCTGCGTCCGAGAGGACGCAGTGTCCGAAAGTCCGTCTTCCACCCGGACGGAGAGTGACCTCCTACGCACAGGTGGGTCTTTATGCTGGTGTCTTCTCGTGTTTACCATGGTGGGAGTCGAAATTTAATGTTCCCCATAGACGGCGCCAATGTTCTATCCTTCAAGAACAGATGTCCAACAGTAATACTGGGTGTTTGATGTATGATCAAAACTCTTTCTCTAGATGCTTATGGTGTTTAAAGCATCCAAAAGAAGAAGAAGATCACAGCAGAGCGACACAACACAAATGGTGTGCAGTATGTGCTGTGTGAATGGAAAAGAGAGAGTCAGAATTTGTGTACCTTGCACCTTTAGTGATACCTCCTATTTATTCTTACTAACCTATGTAAAATAAAGGAAACTCCTGCCAATTCTTGATCATAATCTTCAATAAGATGAGCAAATATCTTCAATATTTTTCATACAAATACTCTTTAATATTTCTCTTAATTCGGGTGATTATTTAAGACCCAATTTCCCCAATTTTGCCATAAATACCGTAATGCTAACTGTATTGGGCTTCTTGGCCTTTGGCCCAATATTAATTATCCGTAACAATATGTGTTCATGGTTATCTATTCAAAAATTATCCCAATTTAAAACTTCATCCATCACATTAAAACAAAAAAAATATTAATCAACTAAAGTTGCTTATAATTTATGTTTTCCCTATATATGCTATGTAAAAATTTATGTCATCTTTTTTCCCATCCGTAGAATTTATAATTTTTCCTATATATGTTTTGTATAACTTTATGCCCTATTTTCCCTATGCGTGTAATTTATATTTTTGCTATATATGCTTTGTAGAACTTTAAGAACTCTTTTTTCCCATTTTCAAAAATTGTAAAAATTGTATAACGTATATAAATGGTATTTTATTCAACAATTATTAATTTTATTATTTTATCTTGAAGAAAAAACATATAGTTTTACCTTCTTCATGTGCCTTTATGTATGTGTGACCCATTCACTCTCTCACTCACCATTTCTAGTAACACATAACAACTTCACCTTCAATCCCATTTCAAAACCACTATTTCTCTATTTTGCCTGTTTCTATATTATATTTTGCCTGTTTCTATACTATTAATATTTATTTACCAAACTTATTATCCAGGCATTTACCCATATTATTTTGTAGTTGTTCGTTTTGTTTGCCAAAAGCATTTGTACTTTCACAGGTTTGACTTTCTAATTCTTATTTATTCAACACACACACACACACACACACACACACACACACACACACACACACACACTCCGCAACCATGAATGACAATACATCAGACATCATTAACTTTCATCCTTTCAAATTTGGACTATCTTTCAGTGGAACTCAATTCTAACAAACATTACTCATAAAATGCCTATTTAATTGTATTCAATTATTCATTTTGCAGAAATTCATAAGCTTTTACATACATTATCTTTACTATGCATTTTGATGTGACATAATCTTTTGCCACTAGGTATTCCTCCCAAGAATTTGGTGTAACTTTCACTAGAACTCACGGCTAACAAAAACCACCATTACTTCTTACATTATAATATATAACATTACTCATTAAATTACTATTTAACTGTATTCAATTATTCATTTTGCAGAAATTCAAAGGCTTTTACGTACACTATCTTTATCATGCATTTTGGTGTAACACAATCTTTTGCTAATAGGTATTCCTCTCAACCTGTAAATTAATTCCTATAGTTTATTTCACTTTGCTCTATACATTTGTATTATTAGATATACAGATAATGGTAACTATAGTTTATGAAGGTCCTTTTCAACAAATTCTACAAGTTCTTTTATATCATCTTTGGGATCATCTGATTTAAAAAAAAATCTATCATTATCTGATTGTTGAGAAAGAAACAAAGAATGTCGGTATTCAATTATTCATTTTGCAGAAATTCAAAGACTTTACGTACACTATCTTTATTATGCATTTTGGTGTAACACAATCTTTGGCTAATAGGTATTCCTCCCAACCTGTAAATTAATTTCTATAATTTATTTCACTTTGCTATACACATTTGTATTGTTAGATATACAAATAATGGTAACTATAGTTTATGGAGCTCCTTTTGAACAAATTCTGCAAGTTCTTTTATGTCATCTTTGAGATCATGTCAGTGATTACTGATTTATAAAAATTTTTATGTCATAATCTGATTGTTGAGAAAGATACAAAGAATGTCGATCATTACATGCATTTAGATGTTGCATTCTCCTAAATTAAGCTTGATCATTCATTTGTCAATTGATTCAACAACAATATTAATAAATAAAAGCATGTCAAAGTTTCAATATGCCTTTGCTTTTTGATCTTCCATTTTGTTGGATGAATACTTATTGCTTTATTTGATTTTTAGTCTGACAAGACTAAGGATAACAATTTTGAATAAATACAAAATAGAAAGAAAAAAAATTGGGAATTATAAAATATTGTGTTATATGATGATTTATTAACTTGTCTTAGTTGTCTCTATTTGTTTATTGTAACTTATTTCACATTGATCTATTCCCACAATTTTTCAAGTTACTAGGACCTTGAATTAGCCTTTATTGATGTGATTCTTTTTTTCTTGATTTTGGGGTAACTTATTATTGTAATTATATTTTTGTGTTATTTGTATTACCTTTTGAATCTTAGGTGACCTATTTGGCCTTGACATAAATCCAATATTTCTCCTACAAATTCTCATTCTCATTCTCACTATTATTTCTATTTTACTCTTTCTTTTTCTTTTTTAATTTTGATTTTGCTCTGTTTGGCAGTATACAATTTCATATTTATCTGTGTCTTGATTATAAACATAATTTTGAGTTCAGTTTGTTTTTTTATTGAGTTTTTCTCTTGGTTATCCTGCAATCCTTTCTAATATTATTTAATCTGTCAGTTACGAAATACATTTTGAGAGAGAATTATATCCATTGCTTTTCTGTTCTAGCCCTGATTTCATACATTGTACTTGCATGTTATTCTTAGTACTTATTTATGTGCAACGTATCTTGACTGAGAACCTAGACTTTGTAATGAGGAAAGGGCTCATCTCAGCTAACGGTGAAATATGATGAGTTAGTCATTTTATACCTCCAGCTATGTGTTTTGTAGTATGATTCTCTTTGGGGTAAGAGTATAAGACACAAATCATGCTTTTAAAGTTTGACTTTTTTATTTTCCTATTTAAACTATTTTTTTTCTTTTTATTTGTATCAGATTTTTTCTCTATTTACTGTTTATTACCTTATTTTTAATTTGTCAACATTCGTCCTATTTTTTGGCAAATAGTCTCTTAGTATTTCCGATTACGAAGTACTGTACTTTCTATATGAGGTGTCTTATAAGAACTTTTTGTTTTACTTTTAGGACACTTATTGATTAATTTCAACCTTTCATGTGTTCTCAACCTTTTGATTTGTTCATGTTGTTGACTGAAATTAATAACTTGCCTTGGTTATTTATATAAAAATTGTCAAAGTTTTAGATAACAGGCATTACGTTGTAACTCTATAATTTGAAATTTACTTTGCATGTTATATATTATTTATATGATTTTATCTATTAATGAAAAAATTCAATATCTATAAAGTGTGGGCTCGAGCATTCCATTCAAGTATGATAATTTTTTTTTCATTAACATTTACATCATTTTATTGTGTTTGCTCCTACAACCACCATCTCATGAAACTAACAAAATTTGTTCATGATAAACTAAGATCTATAATTTGTGTAAATATGATCCTAATTATTTTAATCTTATTGGCATCTCACATTTAGAAGAAGTTGTTTTATCTCTAGACAAATATGCCTCTTTAGGGGATTTTTTTTTCACACTTTGAAGAAGGTTCTAGGCCTTTTGATGTTGATCCACAGTATTATCTGGTAATTGGTAACAACTATTTGGAAATCTCAAATGTCTTTGTGCCACATTTTCAGCTGATATATTACCTGTTTCACCATATTTATTTTCTGCATGTTAGTCTTGTTAATAGTACAATTTTTAAGATTTTGGGAGTTTAAAGCAACTTAAAGGATTCTCATACTCAGTTTTTTTCCTTCTTGGTGCAAACCCTTTCCTTCCAACAACATATGTGCAAGAACAACATAATTATTCAATAACAACCACTGAGAAGAGAAACAAATCATAGTGGATAGTTTCCTTGGCTTCTCCAAAAGTTTGGAATCCAACATCATCAAGGTAATGTTATGATGTATTTCTATTTATCTTATGGTAGTAATGTCTTATGCTTAATGCATCTGATAATTGACTTTCTCTATCACATAATAACCTTACTTCAATTTTTTTGAAATTGCTATAATAGGCAATATTCTATTTTCAGACTGAAATTTTTGTAATATATTAACAAATGTGTTAAATAATCTTTCTTTATTAAATAATCATTAGTGTATTTTACTTATAATTATCATACTTTTATAGTATACACAACAAACATAATCTCTTATTTTTATTATAAATTCATCATTTTTTTTCATTTCTAAAATATTTATATTTACTGATTACAAAAATAATTCTTCAATTCGAATCAAAGGGAAACGCACCATATCAATAAATCCGTGCGAACGCGAGGTTTACCGAATAGTATATATAAAAGTAAACTGCCTAGGACATGTGGCTTCTAAAAGAAAATCGCTTTATCAAGACAGTGACACCTATCGTCTGCTTTTATTTTGTACGACGGAATTATAACCGCGACCATTTGTCAATTTTAATTAAGTGACTTCACTTGAACTCTCTTCATTCATCAATTGAAATATATTCGAAGTATATTTTCCACTTCTGTAAGAATACTTTTGAATGTCTATCAATACACATCATATTGCACTCAAAAAGATATATTTTGATTTCTTTAAGAATAATTTTGAATGTCTCTCCAAATAAACATCCTCTTGCACTCAAAAATATATATTTCGATTTCTTTAAGATTACCTTTGAATGTCTTTCAATAAACATTTTTTTTGCACTAAAAGAATATATTTTTCATGAGAAATAAAAAATAAGAAATTGACTTTCAATACTTAAAAAAAATTCTTAGCAACCCTACCGGTAGAAAAACAGTTCGAAAACGTTTTATCCAAAAGAGTGTTAAGGACAATCAGAAGTTAGAAGTAAAAAAACATACACAACTTCTATTTGACTTTGGCATCCGAATAATTTCCGTCCCATTAATCCGTTTATATTGAAATAAAGTGATATTTTCGATCACAATTTTCATAATCAATCGGATCGCAAATTAACTTTTTTTTTTTTTTGGTACAGCACAAGGAAGATTATATTGAAGTAATGTTATCTATGTCCTATACACGTGTGTTACTCGAATGCTTCTATAAGTATAAAAAAGTAATTCACTAAAAGTATATCAATTCATTGAAGTACGGGCATGCAGCAAGAAAAGATTATAAGGATTCAAAATCCGCACTCTACTGTACTCCAATTTCTCGCGCTCCTTCTATAAGGGTCCCTCTTGATTTTCTTTTTCTAAAACATGCTTTAGTGGCGGGTCATTTCATAAAAAAGATAAAAAAAAAAAAACTTTATTTTATTATTTTCTATTACCAATTCATTCTAACAAAATTAACTTGCTTAAAAAAACAAAATTAACAATAATAAGAGTAAATGGTATAGTTGTACATGTAATATCAATTTGCAATTCCTAGAGCAAAGGATAATCATTGAAGAATTCATCGTTTCGTAACCACATGCATGAGGTATAGTTGAGTACGCGTTTTTTGTTTCAATGGTAGGGAGTATGGCTCAAATGGAATTACATATATATTTTTTTCTTTTTTTTATAATGAAGTTAATTAGTAATTACATGTGTTGATTAATAGTGCATATTGATAAAAAAAATTAAATGATATATAATATTTTTTTATAGTGTACTTATCAACGTATGATAAGAAATCAAAAGTATAATTTTCGTATTATATTAAAAAAATATAAGAAAATCAATATTTACTTTTAGTTATGTGCACAAGCATACCTAATGGTGATTGTACCCATTGTACCACTCTAAGAATCTTAAATATCATTGTTAACAAGACCAAAAAACAAATACAAGATTCCGAGATTTTAATGTTATCAAAACAAATAAATTGAAATGACCGTAGAAATTAAAAGTAAGACAGAACAAAGAAAAAGAAAAGAAGCACATGAAAAAGGTTCACATAATCAATGTAATATAATTGGTACGTAATCTTATTTCTTAAACATGTAATTATGAATTTCATTCATGATTCATGTGCATGAAAAAAAATATTTGTTAAAAAATGTCAACTTTTTAAATAGATTTCAAAAATTAATTCTTGATTTTTGATCGAAAGATATTTGGATTCACACACAAAAAAAATGTCACATATATAACAAAAATGTCAAAATATATAATGATAGCTAAGGTTTTGGGCTAGCTTCACTTACAATTGGTATGGATTTTATAATTAGAAGAAGAAAGTTAGGAATACATTTTTTAACATATTTATCTTAATATATATTTTTATTTATTAAAATTTATTAAAAAGCATAAATTATTTTGTAGATCGACTCACTTCTTATTTAATAAATTTAATCTATGATATTTTAGTTTCTAATAAATTTTAACAATAATAAAATGTATTAAGTAGAGGTTTTTTTACAGCTAATAAGAAGAGAATGTTAAAAAATTATTGCAATCATTCCTTTTAAAAGAATGGAAGAAGCAGGGGGGAGAATTATTCATCATGACACGTAAACGACCTTTAATAATAATAAAAAAAGTGAGCAATAATGTCTTAAAATAAATAATTCATTAAGTGATAATCATTGAAGATCGATGTAGTTACTTGATTCGTAGAAACGCCATTTAATACATACACACACATTTAGTATTGATAGGCTAATCAAGGGCTTTTTTTTTTTTCTTTCTTTTTTTTTTTTACTGAAATAGGCTAATCAAGTTATCTCGTTAATTTAATTGAGATAAAATATACTCCCCCGATGATTCAATTACAAGAAAAAGAGAAGGTTTGGTGGACTCAAATATAAATAATTTTTAACTACTTTCACCCAACTTAATGCAATTTTAAAATTATTCTTCGATTAATTAATATTTTATTTTTAATTATTGATAATTTATTTTTAAAAATATTGAAATCCAAGTTTAAAATAAAGATATTGAAAACAATAAATTGAGAGAGATAAAAAAAATGAAGAAAAATTCTTAAAACGGCACCCGTTAAAGAAAAGTAGCTAAAACATTCTCATTGAAAAAAGATAGCTAAAAACGCTCTTGTTCAACATATTTATTATAATTTTTTTGTAGAGGTGAATTATTATGTTAATATATGTATATTTAAGTTGAAGAGGAATATAATTACTCCAAGAATAATTAACTTTAAAAGATTTATTTTTAATTTTTATTCTTTTTTTAATTTAACAGTCAAATATGAATTAGTCATTAAAATCGTTGGATTCAAAGAAAATAAAGTGTGAAGATGAAAAATATTCCAGAAATAACTTGATTTATCCTCATCTAATCTACGTTATATACAAATGTGAATGTATTTATGAAGATAATATTTTTTAAAATGCATTTATACAAAATTAAAATTGCAAAATATGTGCTAATATAAAATTGTTTGAGTATATTAATATTCAAAATTATTATA
>PYAF01002009.1:385611-407393 GCA_007407185.1 Glycine tomentella | reverse complement strand
AAATATTACCTTTATATTTATTTTAATAATGCATACATTGATTGGAGAAATAAAATGACCATTGGAATATATGTTCGATTGAAGGAAACTCATTAAAATGAAAATGTATATTTTTGAGTAATCTCATTATTTTCTTAAATGAAAGTTACAATACTACTATTTTTTATAGTTATAATATTGTTAGTTTAACAACAAAGAACTCGTAATTGCAATTTTAATTCCTACTTATAAAACTGGAGAGAGAAGCCGTGCGCACTTTTGCACGGTTTAAAAAAATGCACAAGAGAGAATAAAAGAGAAAATAAAATTGAAAAATAATTTAATATTACTATTGATAAGTTGTTTGTAGTTCATTAGAAAGTGGAGTCCGGTGTGTGTAAACAGAACTCCTTATGCACACTACCAAAGCTTTTTCTTTTTCAGATCTTCGGATTTAACTGTAAAAATCTAACGATGAATATGTTGATCGTGTACGATGTAAACTTTTTTTGTATAGTGCTGACCATTGAATATGTGAGTTCGATCCTGGTAGTTACCATTTTTTAATCTTTAAAGGTTAAAATATTTTGATTAGCGAAAAAAAATAACACAAAATGTCAAAATCTAAAAATCTAACAATTGAACTGTCACGACTATTAATTAATTAGTTATTATACACTAACATGCAATGACACAATCATTTTACCTTTTTTTTATTATTTAGCTAAATTTTTCTGATTTTTTTACGCATTTTAAATCATGTTATTGGATAAAATTTTCTATTATACTTGCAATAATATGACAAAATAATTATGCCTTTATTTAATTATGAGAAAATAATATATTTCAGTGTAAAAAATTATATTATTTAATTACAAATCATCATTTATGATAAGTTTATTAAATTTAAAAATAATTAACCTAAAGGTTATATGAATGATAATTTTCCTTTAAAAAAATGACCGGTAATTTTTTATTGATTTATGATATTAAAAACTTTACATTGACTGTACATAACTCAACTCAGGAAAAAAATTAAGCATGACCATTAAATTCATTTATTATTGTATTTATTTCAATATAAATATATAATTTATAGTGTCTTAATAAGAATTATGATAATGGGTAGGGACTAGGTACTATAAAACACATCCCCATACTTACACTTTAAAAAAAAAAAAATTGTACTGGAACCTATATGTTGATAGTCATTTTAATAGTCATGTCCTTCCTTATTCAAGTACTCGTCAATTTTTTATTAATATGAAAAATTGATAAACAAATAATTAAATTATTATTTTATTATTTGTTTTTTCAATTTTTTATATTAATAAAAAAAATGGGTGACGAGTATGGGTATGTGCATTATGCGCATTTAGGTACTCCATGAGAAAGGAGACACATATAAAGGTTACCATCTAAACAAGTATGATTTCAAATACAATCCTACAAAAAAATTTTAAAAGTGTGGATATGAAGATATGTAAAATAATATTCTACTTAGACCTATTTATTGTCATTCTTACGAAAAGGGACACTATAAAAGATATATTCATATTCAAATGAATACAATGATAAATGAATTTAATGGTTATGTTTGGTCCATGTAAAGTTTTTTATACTATAAAATATGATGGTTTGTGATTATATAATAGTATAATTCTTTTTTACACTAACATATATTATTTTCTCATAATTAAATAAAGGTAAAAAAAATATAATATTGCAAGTATAATAGAAAATCTTTTCCAATAACATATGACCTAAGAAGCATAGAAAAAATTCAAGACATCAACAAAGGTAAAATGAATGTGTCACTACATGTTATAACAAGTAGTGTGCGTGGGTTCAAAATAACCTTTTAAGGATTAAAAAATGATAATAAGTAGGATCGAATCCACATACTCAGCAGTGCTATAATATAAAAAGCTTTTGTTATTCAGAATGATATCAACATTTTACATGCTCAACATATTTACAGTTAGATCTTTTACTGTTAAATCTGAAGGCCGTGGGTCTGAAATTTTTTGTTTGACACCGTGCATGTGTAAAGAGTTCGGCTTACGCACGCCAGACATCATGATTAGAATAAGAAACTTGACAAAGTTACATTCGAATACCCAAATGAATTTTTGCCATAAACGGCACAATATACAAATCTGCAATAACATTTATTATCGTCTACTTAATTAAGGAAACGTCATATGGTGTGAGTTTTTCATTTACTTTTTTTTTTCTCTTGGGTTAATGCAGTGTTTCCGAATTGATTGAATTAAAGAGGGAATCAAGTTTAAATTTTCTATTAAATAAATCATTTTTCCTCGTGTAATACAGCGCATAATCTTACATCTTTAATGTATTTCTTTTAGGTTTAACAAAGTACTTATCATTTTTTTTTTTAAAAAGTAAAGTGCTTGTAAAACGTGCAGCAAAATAATATCAGATATTATTATACCACCAATAATATCTAGGAGTGAAAGTTTGATGAGAAATGTATTTAGAACCGATAATATCTAGAGGTGAATTAATCAATGTATACATTCTCCCTTTTAAAATGCTTAAATGAGAGTTTTCAAGAGAAAATTGAAGCGAAGAGAGAATACGACAGAAGCTAACATTTGGTAACATGAATGAAGACAATATTCCATTGATAAAATGGAGTCAAAGGAACACTCAAAAGAAATAAATTAGGACATTGAGAAGGAAATAAAAACTCAGAATAAATTATCTTTGAATACTGATGGTATTGGTTTTTAATAAGATATACATATGATTGGTCATTTGATTTTCGAAAAAAAAAATTATAATTAATGGACAAGAATTATTTTAGACTAATAATATTACAAATACTTAAGCAACTTTTCTCAATTGGTGTAACTAAGTTGACAATCCACATTAAATTTATTTAAAAAAAGTTGAATTCGATCCATGTATATTACATTCTTTGATAAGTGAAGCGAAGAACTTTAAATATAAATAAATCTCATAGGATTAGTCCCATAACCAAAGGTCCCACCAAAAATATCTCGATATCCCATTGAAAACCCAAAAGTTCTAATTCCAGTGGTTATAAAAATATTTAAGCAACTTATAAATTTTTTCTACTAAAAACTCAGTTTTATATAACTCATTCATATCCGATCTATATAATTAATCATTAATATTATACTTACGTTTTTTAAGCCAACGATTCTTTTCTTGAAGCTATAATAATCACTTAAGTGGAATAGAAGTTGATTGTTTTCATATTTGTTTTAAAAATACAAAAACAAAATTGAAACAAGGTTTTCAGTTTTGATTTTGGGGATCTAAATGTGGATTTTACTGTCAATCCGTTAGTTCAATGAATCTAGATATGATTCCACGCTTGATCTTCTACGCAATCCGAATTTACGATGTGCAACATGCAGTTATAGACCAATCCTTGTCTGCTTCTCAGTGCATAAAATAACACCATGTAATTCAAGTGGACATTATCAAAAGGACTTTTTAAACCCTTTAAACCCTTCTACAACCTGCCACATCAAATTGTAACATTATAAAATACATTGGCTGAACATGTATACAAAATGCAACTAACTCCATAACTGTAATAACTGAAACAGTAGTATATCTAGAGTATAATATTTAGTCAAAATGTTGCCTGGTAGGAGAGAAAATCAGATATGAAACATGGGGACACATGTGATCACATGAATGTTTGGAGAAGGAATACGACAGCAGGTTGAGAGTCTTAGCTGAGGAAATGGTCAATGGGGCTTTAAATGAGCAAATTAACTTATCATGGAGAATACCATGTGCTTTTGGCAAACTGCCAAGAAACACCAAAGCTAAATAATTAATTATGGTGAACCTAGCTACCTTCAAACTTGTATTATAAATGAATATATTTAAGTTGGGGGTAATGAATGATCGATGGTGTTTGAGAAAAATAGTTTTCAATTTCTTGCGTGCTAATAAATATGCACTATCAGAAAAATGACCTATGTCTATGGACTTCTTTTATCTATAGTCATGAATTAGTGTAGGTAAAGTGAAAAAAAATACTTCTACCTACAACTAATTAATGTAGGTAAAACTCAACAACTTGTACCTAGGTAAAATTCAACAACTTGTACCTATCATTATTTAGTGTAAGAAAATTCATTAAAACTAAAAATGACTTCTACCTACAACTACTTTATGTAGGTAAAATTCTAAAAAAATTGTGTCTATGGTCGATTAGTGTAGGTAAAACTCTATTACCTTTAACAGACTCAAAAAAAGGAGGTGAGGAAGCAAAAAAGGGGATGCAAGAAGTAACCCAAAAGAAAAACATGGCGTGTGGAAATGAATGTAAGTAACCTAAGTGCAGAAAGTAATTATCTGTTTCCACGGTCCCTTTCTTCCAGCTCTAACTCTAACTCACGACATGTGGAAATGAACATGGAGCGTTTGTACGACAGTGGCGATAAGAGCAGTGTCTAGGGCAAAGCAAAAAGCAAAGAAGGTTAACTGAATCCTTCTTTGTTCTCTTCAACTCGCTCGCTCCTTCTCTATTCTCTCTTCTTCTCTGTTCTCTCTCATCTATTCGACTACCTTGCTTATTCCTTCTATGTTCTCTCTTGCACCGAATCATGCTCTATGCTGGTTAATGATCTATGTTTTTCTGTGTTTCAGGAGAAAGAACAAACGAAATTAGCAGAGAAATTAGGTGATTATATGCGTGTCTATTTATGCTTGTTGCTAATAATTAAAATATGTTGTGTTGTAGTTCCTTTGGATATTTGAATTTTGAAGTAATGGGTTTAAAAACATAAGAAAAGTTTATGGATATAAAAAAGTTATTTTAGGTTTGAGGTTTCCCTACTAAAATTATTGTCTAGAAGGATATAAGAATTAAGAGGTGAGTAGTTGGAGAGACTAGAATAAAAAAATTTAGAAAATGCATGTCTCCTCTTAGCTCATATTTTCTGGCAATTGTTGATTTTACCATGGAGATTTCTGTTTACATTTGTTCCTCCATGCCAAATTGCTCATGGATGGATCTCCTTCATTTGCTCTATGCTTTTCATCATTGGGATAACTTACATTGTGACTAAGATCACATATGTTATAAGTTGTGTCACAAGTTTTCTTTCTCACTCGATGATATTCCTGTCCTTTTCTTTACAGATCATTATAGATCCAAAGTAGTCTTTACGATTGTCAGTTCTGAATATCTTAGTTTTGTTTTTTCCCCTCTTTGACAGGAATAAATGCTTATGTGATTGCATTTACGACTCTAGCCAGTGGTACCTCGTGGCCTGATCCAGTGGCAAGCAAGATTGCTGCTGAACGCCAAAAAACTATTGATTCTATAATTGCAAATATCACTTGTAGGTTTTCCATCTCAATACTTACCTCATTCTTGCTCTAAGAAATGCTCACATGTCATTATTACATCATGACATCCTGATTCTTTTTCTTGAAGAAGGATATTAGTAGTTAATAATATTCCTGGAATGCTTTTGATTTTTTGCAATTTAGTAGATTACCTTGATGGTTCTAAAAGGATGTTATTATTTGATCAATATTGATTAAACCCCATATTGTGTGTGATTATGTGTTTCTACTTTCCAACATATCATTTTATTTTGAAATATAATTTGACCGATATTGGTAAAGTTTAGTCCCAAATATAAATATTTGGGAGTTGGCTTATGGAAGCTTATTGAAGTACGTATAATGTTATGAGATGTTTTTTCTCTTTCATTTTATCCCATCTGAATCATGTATTTATGAAGCGTGGATGAAACTATCAATTGCTTTATGGCTTGCCAAATCATTGTTTTTATGAAGATTGCTTCATAAAGTTTGTTATTAACTTATTTATTCTTTTTGTGGTAATTCAGTGAATATATATGTTGTTATTGATGTTCCATGGATAATTTATACTTTGTACAACTTCATAGCATATAGAGAACCTCTTGGAATCCATAATATGGGGCACTAAGCTTTTTTTTTTTATTGTTTTCTTCTCCACTTCTATCAAGTGTATCTCTGTTTTGGTTTTAAGGCATGTAATATTTGGCGAGATCTAGGAGGGCCTAAGCTCTGAACATGGATTACTTATGTGTTCTTCATGTTGTTGTGGATTATTTTTGTTGTACTATCTTCACTCAAGGTTTCTGGATTCATTTAGAAGTTTATGGATATATAAAAGTTATTTTAGGTGTTTGAAGTTTCCCTGCTAAAATTACTGTCTAGTAGGATATAAGAATTAAGAGGTGAGTAGTGATCTTCAAAAGACGAATCTCCAACCCCAACATGAGGTTCCAATAGAGGGAACAATCTTCCCCAACACGTTGTTTTATTTAATTATCTTCTTCCATTTTGATATTGGATTCACTAAAAACTAATGTGGTAGAATTGAGCCCTTCCATCTTTAAGTACAAAACAATTAAATAATAAAAGTTTTCATAATGTTGTCTAAGGTTTTAGGAAACCAAATTTACAAAATACGATAGCACACTCCTGACTTTAAAAAAATCAAATCCATAACTTACCCTCTTTGCATATGCTTGCAAGACATCTTTGCTGGTGGAATTGATGCAGTATCAACTGCCATAAATTGGGCAATGGCAGAGATGATACGAGATCCAAGAGTGATGAAGAAAGCACAAATTGAGGTGAGAGACATATTCAATATGAAAGGAAGGGTTGACGAAAGTTGCATTGATTGGGGCTAGCATGCTAGTTAACTCTGTTTGAAAATTTTCTTATTAAAGACAATCGTATGTTTACTGAATTATATATTCAGCTTAGATATGCTTGTGCTTGTTACTATTGTTAATAAATAGACATTGTGCTTTTATTTAGATTTATTTTGAATTTAAGTCAACTTGTTTTAACATTTGTTTTGGATTTATTAATTTGAGTATTTCATTAATTACATGTATCTGCTAATTTCAATACTAATGTTAAATAATATAAATGAAAAAAATATTCATAAATTATCAATGTTAAATAATAAAATAAAAAATTAAATAAAGAATCATTGAAGCTAAGTTATAGACATCCGTGAGAACAATCATTAAAAAATTAAATAAAGATTTCCGATGAATATTTCCGATGGAAATTATAGATGAATTCATCCGTGGAAAATTACCGATGGATTTTTGTCCGTAGAAATCCGTTGAAAAATTCATGTTAGCGATGGATTTTGTTTGTCAGAAATATCAATTTTTTTGGTAGTGTATATGACTTTTACCTACAGTTGGATGTTGTAGGTATATGTTAATGAGTTTTACCTACAGTTAGAGGTTGTAGGTATACGTTAATAACTTTTACCTATAGTTAGAGGTTGTAGGTATATGTTAATGGCTTTTACCTACACCTAGAATAAATTGTAAGTACTACCTATAGTGACAGACAAATATAATCATAGGTAAAGATATGTCCGTAGGTAAAATTTCTACATACAGACTAATAGCCGTCACAATACACCCCCTCAAAGTTGATGGAAGAAATGTCTGTAGGACAAAGTTTATCATGCTTTTACCTACAAATTTTTTACTTATAGTGACAATTTTTGTCCGTAGGAATAGGTCATTTTTTTGGTAGTGATGCATATATAAAACTCAAGTATCATTTGAAGTGCAAATAAAAAATTGGTAGAAAAATAATAGTTTATGAGAAAATAATAGTTTATGAGCCACTAAGTAATTTATTTTCTCCAGTGTTGTGAAACTCGTTCCGACCTAGTCGATTGGATCGAAATCCGATGGTCTTATCAAACTGATTTCATTATTGGATTAGTTATGCATTTGACTTGGGATGACCCAGTCAAACCCGATCGGTAGGTTATCGAATCCCGGTTGCACCGGCCCAATCCTGCCGATTTTATAATTTTTTATAATAAAAAAATTGGATTTCTATTTTAAAACTTTTGAATTTTGGATTATTGTCGATTGTTACTTTGGACTTTGGAGTATGGATGAATTTTTCTTACTCAAATAATGTTAGTTATATACTTATATATAATAGATACATATATAATTTTGAATTTTTTGTTATACACCGAATCAAACCGGACTAATTACTTACTCGCTGGTTTGACCACTGACCCATTGATCCACTAACTCAATTGGGTCAATGATTGAACTAGATTTCACATCTATGATATTCTCTCTTCATAGTTAAAGTTAGTGTATTTGCATATGAGCACATTGGCATATCTAATTGGATAAATGTGTTATTTTTTTTCTTCTTACAAATATATTTTTTAGATAGAATCTTGTTGGAGATATAACCGATGTTAAATAGGTATCTGTCTTAGTAAGAATTTAAATCTTGACTTGTCATATTGAGAGAGACCAATGTTAGGAAATTAATTTTTTTGACGTTATTATGTGTTACATATTGTATTAATAATTATATTATACTATTTAATATATATTGGGTAAATTAAAGTGATCAATTAAATATGCCCAAATAGATTCCTAAGTAAATATGGGATAAATGGGTGGATACCATTATTGGACCAATTAGGTTTAATAGGAACTTATTGGCCCAACAATAAAAGAAAAACACTATATATAGGGTTATAGTCCCCAATAGGTCAAATCAAGTTTCTTTCTTTCTTTCCCCCTATTGAGAATAACCTCTAAGGAATGATTTTACTGAGAAAGACTAAAGCTCATACGGAAAGACTAAAAGGCTAGAAAAACAAAAGGATAAATCATTGCTGCAATGGAAACATGTACGCTTTATTTGTTTAAGATTTCTTGATGTTTGAATATAATGTTTCTGGAGTTTTATTGGGTGATGATTTTCACATAAGGATTTAGGAATTAATTTTTCAACAATTGGTATCAGAGCCGTATCATATTGAATTATCAAGAAATTAAATTATTTGCAAAAAAAATTATTTGAACTCTGCTTCATGGGTTTCTTGCATTCATTATGAGTTATGCGTAAGCAAGTTCGTAAATTTAACCCTTGTTTTTTGTGAACGAGAATTTTCTTTCATACCCATATGTTAATTTTTTTTTATGTGGGGTATGTTATTAATTCTTTGTTAATCTTACTGTGCATTTACGGAAACAATGAAAAGGTGTAGTAGACATACGCGTTTTGGTTATATGTATATATATTATAATGAAAAGGTGCCTTAATTTTATGAAAATACAAAACGCGTACAATTTTATGAAGATACTGTTTTGGTTATTGTGTTTTCACTTGATGATAACATTTGTTATCACATATGCCTTCAATTGATGATGATGAATTGGTATTTTGAAAGTTAAGACAAAAAGTTTTTTTTTTTGTCGTTCCTATTATCGTAAGAAATGATCATTATAAGATTTTGTGCTTGGCTTTTTTGTGTTTTCCAAAAAATATAAATATAGATATGTGTTGTGCTGTGTGAATTTTTGGTATTGAAAACACGTACTTAATACTGCATTAGAAGATGATTGGCAAATAATTTGTTGAATTTTTATTTAAAATTATTATTGTCAACAATTAAATGATAATTTGTTATCAGGAATGACATTCAATCCATTATGATAAAGTTTGGATAATTTTATTATAATCCATTCAAAAAATTCAGAGCAATAAAATTAAGGAACTTAGGCATTTAATTAAATAAAATAAACCATTGGTTTATGTTTGTTTTATTTAATTATTATTGTTTTTAATTGTCTTGTATTTCTTAATAAATTGATTGAAACAATAGTGTTGCCAAAGTAACCTCTGTTATGGGTAATTTCTTATTGTGAAGTATAAAGATGAGTATAATTGTTATTTATGCGAATAATCATCGGTCCAAAGGAACATTATTATTTGGCCAAATAATATATATACATGTGGTGATAAATATGTGACGTTTATAAACATTTTCATGTAAGCAGTAGTCGGCCCAAAGGAAGACTATAGCTTGACAGGATTTATTGTCAATGTTTGATTACTGCGTTGAGAGTACCACTTACAAATTAATATTTTTGGTCCAAAGATCAAATGTTAATGTTGTGCTAGGTGTCTTGTAGATGGGTCCATGTTGGATTGTTTGTTAATGTCATGTATATGCATTTTGTTTTAATTATGCATTTGGTATGACATGGATGTTAGTTATGTTATCTTATTTGTTATTTATACGGTTTCTGCTACTACTGTTAATTATGCTGCTCAAGTGAACATGATTCCTATGTTAAACGGGATGAACTTTAAATTATGGAAAAGGAATGTGGAAATTGTTCTTGGTTGCATGGATCTAGACCTTGCGCTAAGGATGGAGAAATCCACTTCCACTTTGGAAAATCCAAATTTGGATTACATAGAGAAGTGAGAGCACTCTAAATGCATGAGTCTGGTGATTATGAAACGCTCCATTTCGGAGGTGTTTCGAGGCTCTATTACTAAGAGCAATGATGCTAGGAAGTTTCTCAAAGAAATTAAGCAATATTTTGCTAAAAATGAAAAAAGCATCAACAAGTAACACATTAGCAAAACTCATAACCATGAAGTATAAAGGAAATCGGAACATAAGGAAGTACATTATTGAGATGTCTAATCTTACTGGAAAACTCAAGGCACTCAAGTTAGAGTTATCTGATGATTTGCTTGTGCACTTGGTTCTTATTTCTCTTCCTGCACAATATGGTCAATTTGTAGTGAGTTACAATACACAAAAGGATAAATGGACTCTTAATGAGCTCATTGCTCACTGTGTGCAAGAGGAAGAAAGGTTTCAGCGAGAAAAGACTGATAGTGCTTACTTGGCATCAACCTCTCATAATAAGAAAAAGAAGAGAGCTAAGGACACTACAAATGAATCACCCATACTGAAGAAGCAAAAGAAGCAGGATAAGGAATTCACTGTTATTTTTGCAAGAAGAGTGGACACATTAAGAAACAGTGTTCCAAGTATGCTGCATGGCGTGAAAACAAGGGTAAGACTCTCCCTTTTGTTTGTTCTGAAGTTAATTTAGCTTTTGTACCTAAAGATAATTGGTGGGTAAATTCTGGTGCTACTACTCACATAAGTATGTCTATGCAGGGTTGCCTGTGGAGCCGACCGCAAAATGATGCTGAAAGATACATCTTTGTGGGCGATGGAAAGAAAGTTTTAGTAGAACCTATTCGGAAATTTAGAGTATTATTAATGATTGGTGTTTATTTGGATTTGATTGAGACTTATGTTGCACCGTCATTTAGACAAAATTTTATTTTTATTTCTAGTTTGGACATATATGGTTATTTTGTTCCTTTGGAAATAATAAAGTTAGTCTTTCTCTAAATCCAAATGTTATTGATACTGGTTCTTTAATTGATAATATTTATATGCTTGATACTATTATTTTTTATAACGAAATTTTGCACTCTAGTGTGCGAGGTACAAAAATTAAATGAGAATTCTGCTACTCTTTGGCACAAGCGCCTAGATCATATCTCTCAATTGAGAATTAAGAGGCTTATGGATGATGGAATTCTTGGATCACTTGTTATGAATGATTTTCAAGTTTGTATTGAATGTATTAAGGGGAAACAGACAAACACAAAGAAAGTAGGTGCCATTAGAGCCACTTTTGCGTCTTAGAACTTCATATGGATATTTGTGGGTCATTCCCTATTGCCTCTTGGAATAGTCAACAATATTTTATTATGTTCATAGACGATTATTCAAGATATGGTTATCTATACTTGACTCATGAGAAGTCACAATCTCTAGATATGTTTAAACAATATAAAGTTGAAATTGAGCTTCAACTAGGCAAGAAAATTAAGGCTATTAGATCTTATCGTGATGGTGAGTATTATGGTAGATCTGATGGATCAGGAGAACAACGTCCAGGACCCTTTACCAACTTCCTAAAGGAATGTGGAATTGTCCCTCAATATACAATGCCAGACAAACCTAGCATGAATGGTGTTGCAGAAAGAAGGAATAAGACTCTTAAGGATATGGTGAGAAACATGATTAGTCATTCTTCTTTACCTGAGTCACTTTGGGAGAAGCATTAAAGACTGCAATTTATATCCTTAGTAGGGTTCCCCCAACTAAGGCAGTGACCAAAACCCCCTATGAGCTATGGACATAAAAGAAACCTAGCATAAGGCAATTACATAGTTAGGGTTGTCCAGCTAAAGCAAAGCCTTATAAGCCTAATGAAAGAAGGTTGGACTCAAGAACTATTAGTTGCTATTTTGTTGGATATGTTGAACGCTCTATGGGCTTCAAGTTTTACGATCCCACTACAAGATCATTTTTTGAAATGGGAAATGTGAGATTCCTTAAGGATGTTGACTTTAAAGGGGAAGATAAAGTAAGAATGTTGTCTTTGAGGAAAAGAATCTTGTTTCTTTTCCTGACATTGTTATCATTCCTGATGTTGTCGTCATTTAAGATGCAACTCCAGTACAAACAATTAATGATCAGACTCTTATTCCTGACATCATTTTAGAACAAGACAACAATGAAATTTTCCCAATAGTACCTATGGAACAAAGTCAATAACCTCAAGAAGTGCCATTAAGAAGATCCACTAGAGTTAGGAGAAGTGCAATTTCAGATGATTATATTGTTTTTCTCCAAGAGCATTATTTTAGGCTTAAAGGAAGATGACCCAATCAACTTCCAACAAGTCTTAGACAGTTATAATGCTCATAAGTGGATTGATGTCGGGAATGATGAGATGAAATCCATAAAATATAATGATGTTTGGGATCTTGTTAAGTTACCTGAAGGTGTGAAAACCTATTGATTGTAAATGGATATTAAAGACCAAAAGGGATTCAAAAGGTAATATCGAAAGATATAAGGCTCGTCTCGTCGTTAAGGGTTTCACTTAAAAGGAAGGCATAGACTATAAAGAGACTTTATCTCCGGTTTCTTCAAAAGACTCTTTTAGGACAATTATGGCACTTGTGACTCATTTTGACTTAGAGCTACATCAAATGGATCTTAAGACAATGTTTCTCAATGGCAATATTGATGAGAAAATTTATATGGCACAACCAGAAAACTTTGTTTTTGGAGATCCAAAGTCTATGGTTTGTAAGTTAAAGAAATCCATTTACGGTCTCAAACAAGCTTCTCATCAATGGTATCACAAGTTTCATCAAATTATAATCTCTTATGGTTTCGAGGTGAATATGGTGGAAGATTGTGTGTATCATAATTTTAATGGGAGTAAATTTATCTTCTTGATTTTTTATGTCGATGATATTAGCAACGATATAGGCTTATTGCACAAAATTTCTCACTAAGAAATTTGAGATGAAAGATCTTGGTGACACCTCTTTTGTATTAGGAATACAAATATTTCGATATCGTTCTCGAGGTATTTTTGGATTGTCACAAAAGAGCTATATTGAAAAGATTTTGGAAAGATTTGGCATGAAAGATTGTGCATCAGGAGATACGCCCATATCTAAAAGAGATAAGTTTAATCTCGAACAATGCCTAAAGAATAAACTTGAGACAATGGAAATGGAAATGATTCCTTATGCATCAGCTGTAGGAAGTTTAATATATGCTCAAGTTTGCACTCGTCCTGACATAGCATTCATAGTGGGAGTATTGGGCAGATACTTGAGTAACCCAGGGATGGATCATTGGAAAACAGCTAAAAGGATTATGTGTTATTTTGAAAAGAACAAATGATTACATGCTCACATGTTGGAGGCCAGATGAATTAGAGATCATCGGATATACTGAGTCTGATTTTGCTGGATGCCTAGATAGTAAAAGATCCATATCAGGTTACGTCTACATGTTGGTTGGAGGAACTATTTCTTGGAATAATGTTAAGCAGACACTTGTAGCTTCATCTACTATGGTCGCTGAATTTGTAACTTGTTTTGAGGCGTCCAACCATGGGGTATGATTGCGAAATTTTGTCACAGGGCTACGTATAGTAAGTTGTGTTGAAAGACCACTAAAGATTTATTGTGACAATAAGTCAACAATGTTGTACTCCAACAATAATAGAAGCACTTCAAAATCAAAGAACATCAATATAAAGTTTCTGGTTGTTAAAGAAAGAGTTCAGAGTGGTCTGATTTCCATAGAACGCATAGGGTCGAACTTCACGCTCGCAGACCCACTTACTAAAGGCTTAGTGTCAAAGGTCTTTCACGAGCATACTGCTCATATGGGTGTTATTTTGTTTGATAACACTATGGTTTAGTGGAATTTCTTTATGTTGTTGTTTTATGTAAAAACATTTATATGTTATTTTCTGCAGAATAAAGATTTTGATGTTATTTTTCCTCTGAATATGTAATTTTTGTGTTTGTGTTTCTGCTTTGTGTATGCAGAAAATTAAGAATTGATCTCATAAGGACTGAAGAAGGACTAGTTAGAAATAGGCTTGGCAGAGATCACATTTAATGTAATTTCCATGTCACTCATCCATACTTGATCTATGTCGTTGAATATATTGGTGTGATGACCATGAAGGTTTAGTTATGCCTAACAATGACAAAAGGCGCCATGATCTCATATTAATATAGGAGATGTACCAGATTATATTTGAGGAGGAATCTAACGACAAATAGCATACAGTTGCGCACTAAGGATATATGATACAATTATCTCAGGTCAATATGTAGCTCAAGTGGAAGATTGTTAGGAAATTAAATTTCCTGATGTTATTACATGTTACATATTGTATTAATAATTATAGTATGTTATTTAATATATATTGGGCAAATTAAAGTGATCAATTAAATATGTCCAAATAGATTTCTAAGTAAATATGGGATAAATGGGTGGATACCAGTGTTGGACCAATTAGGTTTAATGGGAGCTTATTGGTCCAACAATAAAGAAAAACACTATATATATGATTATGGTCCCCAATAGGTCAAATCAAGTTTCTTTCTTTCCCATCTAGAGAGAATAACCTCTAAGAAGTGATTGACTGAGGAAGACCAAAGCTCATAAAGACATGCTAAAAGGTTAGAAAAACAAAAGGATAAATCACTACGACAATGAAAATAAGTACGCTTTATTTGTTTGAGATTTATTGATGGTCCAATATGATGTTTCTAAAGTTTTATTAGGTGATGATTTTCATCATAAGGATTTAAGAATTAATTTTCCAACCACCAGTTTATTTTCACTGTACTCAATCGATCTTGAATAACAGAGTAAGTGCATTGTATTCGTACATATGACATATGCTTTGAAAAAAACAGTCTTTATTATGGATATCTTTAAAATACACACACAAAAATATTTGCATATATTGTTATTATTGGTTTGGAATTCATAGTTTTTAGTTCCAATTTTTTGGAGAGAAAAAAAGAAAAGAAAGAAGTAAATGATTGATTAAATTATAAAATAGCTGGTAATTATTGGAGAGCATTGTGTATATGGATATGTACTTAGATAATATGTATACTATTTTTCATTAATATTTTTTGAAATAAAGACTATAGAAATTAGCTCCATATACATATACTCAGGAGTTAGGATTGATTTCAGTACCTCTGGCTCTCAACTGAGAAATACTGAGTTAAAAAAATACATCTCTATAATTTTTGTACGCTTAGTAGTCATCTATCATATAGAATTTCCTTCACAATTTTCTAGAGTCACAATTTGTTCTATTCCTATCAAAAACTGATTGGATAACTTTTTTTCCTTAGCGGCATCCTTTACTTCTGTCTGTCCTACTCCTGTGTTTGGTATGGTATTTAGTCAAAGGGTGACATACATGCAAAAAATACTTTGATCCTCAAGTAAGGTTTTGACTTTGAACGATAAATTAGGATGATAAATATGAATGAACAATTCCTTTACCCGAGAATCTCAACTCTATTTAGGATAAATATTCATTTTGGTCCTTGAAAGTATCAAGCGCTGACAGTTTAGTTTTTAAAAGATGAGAAATTCAAATATAGTCCTTGAATGTGCAAAAAGTACGATAAATTAGTTTTACTGTTAACTTTTCTTCGTTAACGTTAATGTTTCTACCAACGTGGCAACCCATGTGTACATATAAGATGTTACATCATTAATGATTGTTGTAACACCATGGACGAATCACACCTGAAATAAAAAAAAATTAAGAGGTTATACATGTATGAGACTACACAGTTAAGAATGACTTAAAGAAATTAATTGGTATTGCCTATACCAACAAGATGCATTTACTTTTTGGTAGTCTGTCACTTAAAAACTTCATAGTTAAGCGTGCTAGGTTTAGAGAAGTTGTGAGATGGGTGACTTTTTGGGAAGTTTCATAGAAAGCGTGAGTGAGGAAAAAACATGCTAAAAAATCTTGTATCGGTTTGTGGGGTCAGTCATTGATCCTAGAAGAAGCGTGAATGAGGGAAAAACATACTAATGTCAATATGTTTATCATGGACTAAATTGTCAGATTGAAAGTTTAATTATTTTTACAACACCAAAGTACTAACAAATTAGTCTCTGAACATTTCAACTTAGAGTCAATTTGGTCCTTCAAAGATACAATTATCTAACAAATTAATCAACGAAAGATAAAACACCTAATTGAATAATCTTAGACACAATGCACTTGCAAATTGAAATTACTACTATCACACAGGAAGCTCAACTCTAGTTTGCATCAACCTAGCCAATTTCAAAGTCCTAAACATCTTCCTTTCATTTATGTGTAGACCATAGTCTTCTTTTCTATGTTCATGTGTCTTAACATGAATTAAAATTGGATGAACTTTTAACTTATCAGTCAACTTTTATGCAACTCATTTCATAATATCTTGCTTATTTTTGAAGACTTTAACACATCTATGCTCCTCCACAAAGATTTTAATTTGAAATGCTTTTTAACTTTGCTCCATGCATAATAACTCTCCCAAGGATGTTCATAGTGTGGTTTGGTTTGATTTTTAGATTAAAAAAATCATTCAAACAAAACATAAAATAAAGATGTGATTTTATTTAAATATAATATTATTTTTAATCTATTATCATAATGTAAAATCTATTGACTAAACTTACATAATTATTATGTTACATTATTTTAAAATATTTTTTTCTAATAAAATTTGTTTAACATATTTTTTGTTGGAAATTATTATTTTTTACTTCTATTTGACACTATTAAAAAATAATATTATCAATTATTTTTGTGACATAATAGTAAATTGTTCATCACTTGATGTTTAACATTATTTTTAAGAATATTGCTACATCCTCTTTTAACAAATGAAAGTATAATATGCACCTTGATTATAAAATAAGAGAATGTAATAAATTGTCTAAAACTTATTATTAATTACCACAACAAAAATCAAATATTAAAATTTTTTTATAGAAAGAAGTGAACTATAAATCACATACTTTAATCATTAATTTTTTTTAATTATATTAGTTGCATAATGCAAAACATACATTAATAAAATCAATAAAATTATAATATGTGGTTTGGTTTGATTTTTATAACAATAATTGAAAACCAAACCAAACCACAAAAAAGTATGTGATTTTTAAGTTTTTATTTTTGCGATTATTGGTTTAATTGATTTTTTTTTGGATTGATTTGGCAATTTACGTTTGGTTCAATTTAATATGTCATCCATGAAATATGATATATTCTCTTATAAGATCAATAAACATTCTAACAACGTCAAATGTGCATATGTCTAAAATGGTGTTTTGCATTGTATTGAACTTCTTGTTTGATAGTTGTAATTTGAGTTTACATTCACGAAAGTGTATTGTGTCTGAGATTATTTAATTAAGTATTTTATTTTTTGTGGATTAATTTATCAGTAAATTATATATTTGAAGGAATGAAATAAGAATAAGTTATAATGTTCAGGAACTAATTTGTCAACACTTTTTTTAATGGAGGGAGGGTCAAACTTGGGATTTCAAAACTTAGGTAAAATTGGTTTAGGATCATGGGATCCTTTTCTATCAAATAGGAAGGGTTGTTTCACAGAATGTACTTCTAAGTAATTGTTTCATAGATTCTATATCTATCTATATGAAGAAGAAATCATGTGACGAGGGGGATTCTTATTTGTACAAATGGTACTTCGAACTTGGAATGAGTATGAAGAAATTAACGATACTACTTTACCTTTTGAGTTGTTCTGTCAGATCGGTCACTCAAGACCTTTGGTGTCTACCCGAACCTAATGAAAAAAATGGGATCACATCTTTTGGACTCGTTGGGGCCAATCCATTGGAGAATTAGACACTCAACTAACATTAAGAACTTTCCATACTGGTGGAGTATTCACTGGAGGTACTGCAAAATAAGTGCTCCAATTTGAATATTAGAATAGTAAATATAGGTATAATTCAATGGGTTAGGTCCATTTACTTTTTGTTAATCTTTCCCTTTTTAATAATTTTACATTTTTTAATTTGAATTTATTTCTTGATTATATTATAATGAAATTCTATGATTATGTATTCTTTACCCGCTTATGCGTTTATAGCGCAAGACTTTACTACTCAAGCTGTATTATATACTCATCATCAATATATAGCGGGCTTCATTATGATAGGGGCTTTTGCTCATGGAGCTATATTTTTTTATTAGAGATTATAATCCATAACAGAAAGAAGATATCATATCCCACTTACCTGTGTCTCTTTTTTTTGGAAAACGTCATTTATTCTGGTGTGGATGGTAGGCAGGCTTATATTTCTTAGTTTCAATAGGACTCCTTACTAGCGTTGTTTCTATCTAATATTATTTAAAAATAATCAAGTTATTAATAACTGGACGAAACCAAGAAATAACTCCTTATGTGCGAAATCATCGAAGGCCCCCTTTAAGATCAAACAATTCCATCAAATTAAGTATGATTGTATGTGTGATAACATCTAGTATACCAGGAATATCAATGAATCCTATTATTGAAATTGCTTAGGATACCCTTTTTTAGCTTATAAAATCTATTTCTTAGTTCAACTCTTACTATCTGGAATCAAAGAATTAGTAGATATGTTCCGCCCAAAATGTGTTTCCTTTTCATAGGGACGAGGAGATTGGGTCTAGCCATAAGAAGAATAGAATGTTTGGCTGATAAATAACTCACTTCTTGGTCTTTGACCCCTCAATCACTATGAACATCCCCGATCAATGCAATGAGATGTATCTATTTATCTATCTCTTGACTCGAAATAGTGGGAGCCGGTTTGAAAAAGGATCTTAGAGTGTCTAGAGTTATGCTAGTTCAATATTGACAATTTAGTCATGATAAACATACTGACATATTAGTCCAGTACAATCATTAATGGTGTGGCATCGTATCTGTACATATGAACTATCATGTAGGGAGGTCACATGCAACGTAGGCAAAAACATTAATGTTAATAGGGAAGAGTTAATGACATGACTAATTTTTCGCACGTTTTGTGCTTTTAGGAACTAAATTTGAATTTCTTATCTTTTAGGGACCAAAATGTCAGCACTTGATAATTTCAAGAATTAAAATGGTATTTACCCTTTTATTTATACGAACTTTTTTGGGTCTTGGACCTTGGGCTTTCTTGGGATGATTAACATTCAGGTAATCTTACTCTAAGTATGATTAAGGGGTTTAACTTATGTTACCTTTGATTAAGGATGTTTCTGTCATATAAAGGTTTGGATAGGTATTCGGTTGTCCTAGCCGATTACCTATTCGGTATATGTTTCAATAAGGAATTTGTTTCTAAAAGAAAAAAACTAAGGAGGAAATTTATTATAAAAAAAAGGAAGAAGGAGGGTATATTTTATTAATTAAGGAGTGTGTATATCATTTGCCAAGAGTCAATGGATCTTCTGAAAATCTTGTACTTGTAGCCCATTAGGAGTTCAGCCCAATGAACTTCCACGTCCACCGACTATCAAACCAAACGATTTCTAAGAGGGAATTTCTTTTTGAAAACCCTTTTTTCTAACCACATCTACTCAGTCAAATTTTATTTCAATAGTACACCTACACGTGGTTGGATTCAACATTTCAAAAATTAATTTTGAGATAAGTTGTTTTACTTCTGAAATTTTCGAAATATTGAATCTTATAAATGTCCTATAAATTAAATTCTGGAAGTATGTAAGGTTTTCATGTTTCTAGAATTCAATTTTTGGAAGAGCTTTTTACTTCACATTATAAATTACTTGAAATTACTGTTATTGGATAAGTAATTGGACAATTAAAATTATTGGATAAATAAAATTGAAGAGTTAAATATTACATAGTTAAAAAGAAGAATAAAATATTGTATAAATCAAATACAAAATGTCATAAAAAAAATACAAATTAGTTATGGGTGTTTCTCTTCCTATATGTACAACTCTCTTAATAGTCAACTTGAGAGATACTTCTTTTTTTTAATTTTGAAACCATCCATTGTCAGCTATAGAGTGTTGAAAATGTTTACATAATTTTTTGAGTTTATTCAAATAAATCATGAGTAGAGCATTTTACTTCCCTTGACTAAAATTATAAGTCCATTCATTTTGGGAGGATAACTTCTGTTCTTGATTCAATAATTTATTAAACTTCTGTATCCTATTCGGTGTGCAGCATTACTGTCCCATTTCCCTTTGTTTGACCCAAGCCTGCGTGGTGTCCCACCTCCAAATAGTGCTTGGGCTAAGTCTAACAGTGATGGCTCGTAAGGTGGGTTAATCACTTAATCGATAACAATAACACTGTTGAAGCTCAAAAATATTTCTTTGGAAAATTTTATTTATATTGTATTTTTAGCTTCGTACCTTTTCTTCATTTTTGTTTGTATTCTCAAAATAGTTTTCAAAATATAAAATGCCATTCTGAAAACTAATTTTGAATGACAAAAAAAAATGCCGAGTGTGAAGAGTAAAAAAAGAGGAAAGTGGGAAAGAATGGGCCTTTTTCTCTTGAGTTTTACTTTATACACTATAAGCATTTCTTCATACACTATATAGCTACAGTGAAAATCCTAAATTGCCCTTCCCTTTGTTTTTTATTATAGGTGCTTTTTCTGATCACTGTTTGCTACACACTGGAGTACTCCCTTCCCTTCGGTTGCTGCGATTTTGTTGTGCATTGGAGCTGCTGGTGTTGGAGGAGGTGGTTGTGTTCGGTGGTAGCTCAGTTGAGCTAAGGGAGTCGTCGGAGACACCATTTTTAGCGGTGGGTGCAAGGTAAGTGAAGTTATGTTGTCGGACGGATGCTGAAATCCGTAGGATATATATGCTTGCTACGATACGGATCAGTGGATCCGTAAGTTGGTTGGATCATTTTTCTTACGGATCAATGAATCCATATGAAGGCCACAGATTGCATGATCGGTACATAGGGACCGGATTGCTTAATCCGTAAATAGGGGACGGGGTTGTTCACGGATTGACGGATCCGTTCGTTTAGTGTTAAGGGCAGCATGTACATACAGATCATATAATCTGTATAGGGTTACGGATTAACAAATTCGTGAACCCTATACGGATTATATGATCCGTATGTACATTTTAGGTGCTGGCATGTGAATTTAATGCTGCTATCAGAATTTAAAATAAAGGATTGAAGTTGTTTTGATGTATATAAATGCGTATGTTATTGAATATTATTATGTGTATGTATTCTAATTGAAATATTGTATATAGCATTTGCGTAGATGGAAAACAATGAATGGTACTATGACATTATGATGTCAGACGAAATTAATTTAGAGGAAGAAGATATTGGAGAAGAAGGTGATTGTGTTGAAGACATTAATTATTCAGTTGATTGTTCAGTAGCCTTCAATACATCAAAGGTATATTTGTAGTTAAACTTGTTTATCGAATGGTTTGAAAAATAAAAATGTTATTAAAGGTTGATTGTTGTATATTTGCAGGTGTTTAATTCGCGTGATG
>PYAF01002009.1:355325-377894 GCA_007407185.1 Glycine tomentella | reverse complement strand
CCGGCTTTCCAAACTTTGCTACCTTACGGCCGTGGGATGCTAATTTTAACTCTGACCGCTCCTGAAAAAATGTTTCTAACTTACAACAAATACATACATACACAATTAACTATTAACCAAATGGTAGTTAAAAACCTCATTACCTCTCCGGTCCACACTCTCACTGCTACATGGTTAGCGTAATCTGTCAACACCGAAAAATCTTCTGGGCCACCTGGGAAACTTTGACATTCACTACCATCATCCTCATGAACTGCTACATCTTCTACCTCCATCACTCCTTCATCCACAACAGGTGCCTCAGCAGCAATCTCAGCTTCCCGTTCTCTTCTTGCGGAAGCTGTCGGCCTACGACATTCACCCCCCTCTACAGGCCGACCCAATCCGCCTCTGGTTCTTGCCATAATCTGTACCAATTGTTACTCAATTCAGGCATAAACTTAAAACAAACAAATAACACTCATATATATACCATTGGTCACATAGTATGCATCTATATATTTCTTTCATTTCCTTTAGCTGTTAATGAAAAATTGCTTATAAGTCCAGCATAAACCAATGGATCTACTCAATGCATATACACAACTAACCAATATCAAGTAACAGCGAAATGAAAATGTTAACTTATACTGCTCTAAGTCTTTCTTCAATATCAACATGTTATTGTCCTTTATGTTTTTTTTTTACTTAATGCTAAAGGGAAATTCAAATATAAGATAGAAACATGTACTATTTTGAATTATTCACATAAATCACAACCAAGTCTTCAATGGTACCTTATTTTTCCTAATAAACCATCCATATACACACATTCATATTTAATCATTCACATAAATCACAACCAAGTCTACAATGGTACCTTATCTTTCCTAATAAACCATCCATATACACTCATTCACATTTGAAGCAGCTAATATACAGGCACTAATCACATTTAAACCAAATTCCAAAAACAATTAAAGCTTCTGAGGGTTCATACGGATTACTGGATCCGGAATGGCTTTTTTCATGTGCACGGATTAATAGATCCGTAAGTTATAATGGCATCCCATGGTGTGCACGAATTAGAAGATCCGTAAGCTCTTTACGGATTGTGTAATCCGTAAATTCCATTCGGATCAAACAATCCGTTTGAAATTTATGGATTACACAATCCGTAAAGAGCTTACGGATCTTCTAATCCGTGCACACCATGCCATTCCATCTTACGCTTACGGATCCACCAATCCGTGAAACAAAAAAAAACAATTCGGATCCACCAATCCGTGAAACAAAAAAACCATTACGGATCCATTGATTCGTATTCACCATTCGCTCATTCCGTCCGGATTAGATGATCCGTAGCCATTTCAGAATCTATTTACGGATTAATAAATCCGTTTCATACACTATATACACTAAAACATGAACAATCACGGATGCTTACCTCTTCGCGTCGCCGATAATGGAGCCACCACCAGCAATACCAACCACGACCCGCGGCCAACAATGTGGAGCGCCTGCCTTTGTTGTCGGAGAACCACCCTTTCGAAAATGGAGAGGCTTAGGGGAAGGGAGAACAGGAGTAGAGTGGAAAGAAACCGAAGAAAAAAAACAAAGCAAGCGCCTTATGTTTTTCAAAGCTTTTTGAATTAAGCAAAATAATTAAAAGGGCAATTTAGGATTTTCACTGTAGCTATATAGTGTATGAAGAAATGCTTATAGTGTATAAAGTAAAACTCTTTTCTCTTCCTCTCCCGAATCTCACAATTTTCATCCTGTTTTGCGTGAATATGAGGCTATTACTTCCTGTGCCTTACAATTTTCATCCTGCACACCTTTGTAATTTTATAACTTTCAAAATCCCCAAGTTGCCCTCTCTAAGCGTCCTTGACATGTGGTGCCTTCGTCCCTCTCTCCATGACTCTGAACCTCTCTAACAGCTACCACAAGCAAGTGAAGTCATTGAAGCCCCCCTTTCTTTGTTGGTGAAGTTTCTAGTAAGTTCATGATTTTTTTTTTCAATCTGATAATTCTACTTCATGTCTTTCTTATTAAATCCATACAACCCCTATTTTTGCTTTCGAAAAGTAAGTTCTAAAGCAGTCTAACACTTTTGAAAAGTAGTTTTCAAAAGTAATAAAATTTTAATACTTTCCAGAATTTAGTTTTGGCAAAGAGATAATGTTGAGAAAAAAATCAAATAAAATTATATGAAGGAGGTGAATTTAGCAAATAGGGAGGTGCAATTTAGATGGAGTTCTACTCTAATTTCCATCCATTGCATTGAGGCCGAAGTGGAACATGACTATCCCCCAAATAGTTCATTTTTGTCAATGAGTAAACTATATATCCTTCTACTTCATCCTCTTACAATTTCTCCAACTACTTTAATGATAAGTATTGAATGAAAAGTAAAGTGATTTAATGTCTTTGTAAGTATAAAACACATTTAAAACTTACTATAAAAGGTAATAGGAGAATTTGTAGAAAGATATAACATTACTCTTTATCAATTTGTGTGTTTTGTTGGATCGAGAAGTGGTTGTGTAGACATCAATTCATATGAAGAAAGGAGTCCTATGATTTCTTGATGAGACAAAAAATGGGGGTGGCTGAATGGAGGTGTCTTAGTAAGGATCATGAAAAAAAATAGTAACAATAGTAATATTAACAAAGCAAAATATTCTTGAAAAAACACAATTTTAAAAAACAATAAGTACTAGGTCAACACTATCTTCTTAAAATCTTCTAACTTTTCAAAATGTGAAGTCATTAATCAAAGTTTTATAATCA
The DNA here is from genome assembly GCA_007407185.1 of Glycine tomentella. NCBI lineage: Eukaryota > Viridiplantae > Streptophyta > Magnoliopsida > Fabales > Fabaceae > Glycine > Glycine tomentella. The sequence goes on along the minus strand of PYAF01002009.1, from coordinate 375,119 downwards.
AATATTTTTAAAATTTCATTCTTAATGAATAAGATGACTAATTTATTCAATCAATATTGTTAATTACAAAAAGAATTTAAATAATTTTATGTTGAAATCCTTCTAATTCATTTGAACTAATATATTGCCCGTTCATATGTTTGTAAGCGTAACTTTTTGCACCCAAAAAAACTTACGCAACACCTTTTAAATATATTCTAGATTATCCTTTTCATAATGAAAGAGAGGGGTTGCTCCAGGAGTTTTATTTAGAATTTAAGAAAAAGCCTTTGTAAGCTTTATTATGAAAATAGACCCTTATATTTTTATGATAAAATCAGACGTTTCAAACTAGACATAAAAAATCAAAATTTACGACAAATATAAAAATAAGATTCAGGCCTTTAATTAAGGGTTAAATTAGTTAAATATTATAAATTTTAATCTTAGTCTGTTTCTACGAAGAGTGTATATTAACAGAGTATTTTAGTTTTTTTTATATCCATAAATATTAATTGTCAATATTATTAGGAGAAGGAATTAAACTATGATTTTTTTTAACCATCTAATCTATTTTATATCTTTAAGAAAGTATTCTAGTGACTAATGGGCAAACACAACTTGAAGGAGAGACTTCTGAGAGAAGAACGAGTACAAAGAGCTATATAGGAGGGAGAATAAAATGAGAGTAATATGAGATTTTTTTTTTTTAAAAAGGGCATTTATTATTTAATTATAAATGAAAGAAGTTAAGGTTGTCTGTAAAAAAGAAAAAAAGAATTTGCTTATAATTATCGAAGCACATAAACTGATAAAAGTATACGCCGTGTGAAGCACGAACCATGAATTTTGGAAGTCCAAAATTGACTTCGTTTGCTATGATACTCGTTAAATTGTCATCTTCCCTTGACTGACTTGGCTTCTAATAGCATCCAACAGCCACCCGACCCGACCCGACGGACACAAAACTTTGGTTTTTCCATCGCCTCACTCATCATGTCAATGCCTGCAGTTCAAACCTCTCTTTCTGTCGTGTTTTCTACGTCTGATTCCAAAACAACCCTTCCTTTGCACTTCCAAGTCTTCACCTTTTCGATCTCTTCTGCACCCCAATCCCACGCTCCTTCTTTCCCCACTCCATTTTTGATCCATTGTTTCTCACACGGGTCTTGCTCCTTTTCTCCCACTACCTTGGTTTCTGTGCCTGATTCTACTTCCACATGCTGGGGGAAGTGCAAAATTTTGTTCTTTAGCTCCAACTAGAAGTGGGTTTTCTCTGTAGCTTCTTCAATCTCAACATCAAAGCTACCATCATAGGTTTTGGTCCTCAAAACTCTTTTTATTTATTTATTTTCTTTCTCTGTTGTATCAATTTTTGACTTTTAGTTCATGCCTTGTTGTCAATTTGCTTCTGTAGTTTGTGTTTGATGTAATTTGTGAATGAATTTGTAGAATCTCTTTGATGCTTTGTGTGTTATCACAGTATGGTTAGTTCCACTATTATGGCTGTTTCCAAGAAACCCCGGCTTAGGCTTAGAGATTTGGCTCTGTGCCGTCTGTTATCTGTGGTGTTTGTTACTTTATGTGGGGTTTTGATTCTAATATTTCTCCTTGCATCAAATTCAACACCAATTGGGACTCATGATATGATAGACAATGCTGATGCATACCATCATGACATGAAGTTTGAAAAGTTGCATGATCTCCCACAGCAGAATGATTTGTCACTTAGATTGGAAAGGCTAAATGGGTTGCCACCTAGGAACTTGGATTTGTATCCGACTCTCGTGAAGGATCATATCGTTGTAGTTTTGTATGTTCACAACCGGCCTCAGTATCTGAAAGTGGTTGTTGAGAGCCTTTCACGGGTGGTGGGGATTAGTGAGACCTTACTAATTGTTAGTCATGATGGGTACTTTGAGGAGATGAACAAGATCATTGATGGTATCAAGTTTTGCCAAGTTAAACAGATCTATGCTACTTATTCGCCCCATCTTTTTTTTGATAGTTTTCCCGGGGTCTCAGCTAATGACTGCAAGGAGAAAGATGATGCTGAAGAAAAACATTGTGAGGGAAATCCTGATCAGTATGGAAACCACCGCTTGCCAAAGATTGTATCGCTGAAGCATCATTGGTGGTGGATGATGAACACTGTATGGAATGGGTTGAGAGAGACAAGGGATCATTCTGGTCATATTCTTTTCATTGAAGAAGACCACTTCATATTTCCCAATGCGTATCGCAATCTACAGGTTCTAACTTCACTGAAGCCTAAAAAGTGTCCTGATTGCTATGCTGCTAATTTAGCACCTTCTGATGTGAACTCGAGAGGCGAAGGGTGGGCAACTTTGATTGCTGAGAGAATGGGGAATGTTGGTTACTCTTTCAATCGAACTGTTTGGAAGAAAATACACAATAAGGCGAGAGAGTTTTGTTTCTTTGATGACTATAATTGGGATATCACAATGTGGGCAACTGTTTATCCTTCATTTGGTAGTCCCGTTTACACGTTACGAGGTCCTAGGACCAGCGCTGTTCATTTTGGGAGATGTGGTTTGCATCAGGGTCAGGGGGAGAATAAGGCTTGCATTGATAATGGCATGGTGAACATTAATGTAGCAGAGCCTGACACAGTGTCTAACATTGAATTAAATTGGGAAGTCCACACCTATAAGAATCAGCCTGGTTATAAAGCAGGGTTTAAAGGTTGGGGAGGTTGGGGGGATAATAGAGATCGTCACTTATGCTTGAGTTTTGCCAAAATGTACCACTCCACTGGCACAGCATCTCCATTGTAAGAGTTAGAATTTCTTGCTGCCGCATCTCTTCTTCTCCCTCTTTATTTTTCATTTGGTCTGTTATATCACGATAGAAGATTAGATTTTTCAATACAGGAATTGATATTAGACATTCATAGAGGGTGTTAGGGTTCATAATTACTTTGATAACCATCACTGTCTTATGTACTAGTTGTAACATTGAATGGATATTCATTCATATTGATTCTTCCTCACATGAAGGAAGTTTCTGTATTATGTAAACTGATCTCTCTCTCTCTCTCTCTCTCCCTTACTCTCTCTCCATGTTAACATTTATAATGCTTAGGAATGGAAAACTGCATCTTTAACAGAAATGGATTCAGTACAATAGGAAATCATACACATTTACACATTCAGTGCTTTGCAACCGTTAGTTGAAGATCGGATGACTCAAATCTTAAATGGGTGTTTTAAATCTGATTGAATGTAGTGAGGCGTCCAATCTTCATTCAACGGTTGTGATTTGCTGACTGCACAAATGCATGTTATTCAAACTGCAGGCAATCTGGATTCATGTTTGGGGCCTGAGACCTTTAATTTTCTATATTTGTGTTTTCCCATGTTTCAGTCACTGCATGAGAAGGCTCTCATTGGTTATGCTACTGGAGAGTAACATTGTTGCATGCTTCTTTGTATCCTATCAGTGACTTTGCTGTAAGCTCAAGGATTCAGCCAAACACTGGACTGTACTTTTAGTTTTAACCAAAATATACGTGTTATATCACTATTTAAATTTGAACTAAAGAAATAATATATGGATTCAAATACTGAAACAGTTCTGCACAAAAAAAAAAAAAAAAACTGAAACAGTTATTAAATTAGATGGATAGGAACGGGTAAGCACAAATGTAACTTAACTAATAGCAACGTTTTTGTTTATTGTTGCTTCCATGGCATTAATTAAGAAATCAAAAGGGAAAATTTTCCATTAGAAATTACAATATTTAATACTGAAATTTTAGTCTCTTTGTGAAACAAAGAGCATTCTTTTGCTGTTACGTTAAATGATTTCTATACTGAATAGGTATTTGGTGGGGTCGATAACTCCCTAGCCGGTCCCACTGAATATCTATTAGGCAACAAGAGCATCCCAAGCGCCTCCTCACACGCAAGCAATTAAATCCATGATACAGTAGAACTTGATTAAGGAAAAAGTGAGGTTTAGGCATCTTAACCCACATTTAAGAAAGAATACCTAGATGGTAATTATTGCAGGAATGCCTACAAAAGTTTGTATAAATAGGGGAAAATCTCTAGGTAAAGACCACTATTCATTCTTAGTGTTGCATATATTCTTTTTTACCTTTATTTACTGCTCACACTCGAATATTGACTTGAGTGTCAGAGTGTCTTTTGTAGGTATTCCCCTTCTCAGCTATCTCATTTGGAACATATGGAAGAAAATGACAATTGAAAAGACCCCTTAGCAGAAGAGATACGATTCAGTCATTATTTGACAGGAACATTTTGACACTCATCTTGAGGTCGAGTAAAATAATCCCTGACCCCAAGAATTATGGCAATCACATGTACGGGAACCAACACAACAACAACATATCAACTAGGAAATCACCAACATGAAGAAGTCCATGTTGAGGATCCGATCGGACCTATTAGGTATCCCCCTTCTCAGCTATTTCATTCGAAACATACGGAAGAAAATGACAACTCAAAAGACCCCTTGGCAGAAGAGATACGGTTCAGTCATTATTTGACAGGAACATTTTGACACTCATCATGAGGCCGAGCAAAATAATCCCTATCCCCAAGAATTATGGCAATCACATGTACGGGAACCAACACAACAACAACATATCAACTAGGAAATCACCAACATGAAGAAGTCCATGTTGAGGATCCGATCAGACCTATTAGGTATCCCCCTTCTCAGCTATCTCATTCAGAACATTCGGAAGAAAATGACAAGTGAAAAAACCCCTTGGCAGAAGAGATACGGTTCGATCATTATTTGATAGGAACATTTTGGCACTCATCTTGAGGCTGAGTAAAATAATCCCTGACCCCAAGAATTATGGCAATCACATGTATGGGAACCAACACAACAACAACAGATTAACTAGGAAATCACCAACATGAAGAAGTCCATGTTGAGGATCCGACCGACCTATCCTCCATGGTCAGGGGGCAGCCTAAGTATTAGATATGCGTCGACATCATGTTGAAGAAATCATGACCCTTTGACAGGAAAACAAACAACTACGAGAGGCACAAACTTGGCAAGCTGACAATGAAACAGTTGTCAGAGCGGAGACAGAGTTAGCGATGCTTGAAATCCTGAAGGCCACCAACGTTAGTGTCTGGTGAGATACACACCCTCAGTTCGCAAATACGTTGGGAAAGCAACTACAGTAGTTTCATAACCCCTTCGGCTCGACAGATCTCATCCACTTGAAAATTAGTGTAAAAGTTGGTAATTCTACTTTCTAAGCCCTCCTTTTCAATTGGAAAAACCTTACCTTTGGCAAGTATGATGACACCATTGACCCTGATGAGCACCTTGATGTTTATATCACCAAGTCAGCCTATACACTATAGATGACATTGTTCTATGTCGAGTATTCCCTACATCCGTGAAGGGTCAGGCCCTCTATTGGTTCACCCGTCTCCCCCCTAATATAGTGGACTACTTTGATATGTTGGTAACTCTATTTGAAACAATTTGCAACTAGTCGGCCTTATCATTTGACATTAGTAGCATTGGTCAACATCTAATATGAGAAGAAAGAAACACTTCAAATGTTCATGAAATGTTTCGGCAAAATACCATTGAATATCTGAAACCTAGATTCACCAATTTCCATGCACCACCTCATAACGACACTTAGGTTGGGTCTTTTTGTGAACAATTTATGCAAAGGCTTGCATTCGACATGGAAGGGTTGCGGTAGAGGGTAGCCAAATACATGCAAATGGAGGAATTGGCCGAGTACAGGAACCAAGTACAAGCTGAAGCAACTTCAACCAAGAAGGAAGTCAACAAGCCAAACTTTGGTAAGACAAGGGACGCAGGGATCGACCACCTTGAGAACCTCGTTACGCTCATTACACCCCATCAATTACCTTCACTTTGGTTGATTTCAAAGCAATAGACCCAATCCAAGATGATCTAGTGGTAATAAGCGTGGAGATTATCAATTGCATTATGGAAAAACACTCATCGACCAAGGAAGTTCAACAAATATTTTATTCTAGAACACTTTCAAGCAATTGAGAAATCCAAATTCAGAGCTCTTCTCCCATGATGATAAATTATTCTGCTTTGTCGGAGAGAGGATGAGATCCAAGGGATGCATATGGTTGTACATAAAGTTCGGCCATTACGGGCTATAGCAGAAACACTTGAAAAGTCAATACGTGATAGTACACGCTTAGACTTCTTATAACATACTTCTTGGCGTCCATCTTTAAATGCATTAGGGGCAATAGTATCTACCCTTCATTTAGCCATGAAGTTCCCTTCAGACTCGGGATCCATCATAATAGTTCATGCTGACCAAAGGACCACTAGGAGTGCTACATGGAGAGTTTCAAGCTCGACCCTCTAACAAAGGATGGGTCACAACAAGTCGTGCACTTTGTAGAGATTGTAGCTAGGGCCAAAAAGTCATACGAACTAGATCTAGATCCGAAAACCAATGAGAATAACAATGTTAGGCCAGTTAAGGAAACATGCACCTTTCAGCTCGACACCAAGGAAGAACAGGTTACCCAACTCAGCAACCAATTTACCAACGATGACAAGAATAGCCTACAACTAGTGGTTAGGACACATACTGACCTATTTGCATGGTCTGCAGCCGACGTGCTAGGGATAGATCCGATTTTCCATTGCCACAAGTTATCAATATGTTGAGATGCTAAACCTATAATGTAGAAAAGCAGAAAGACGGGTAACTGATGGTGTCATGTTGTATGGTAAGAAGTCTCCAAACTGAGAGTAGCCCAATTCATCAGGGAGGTAGACTATACCTCGTGGTCATCAAATGTAGTCATGGTAAAGAAACTGAATGGTAGGTGGAGGATGTGCATAGACTATATTGACTTGAATTATGCCTACCCAAAAGATGCACACCCCTTCCCCAACATCAACCGACTCGTAGATGGAACAGCGGGACATAAGATCCCGATAAACGAAGACAAAACAATTTTCATAATCAACCCGGCAAACTATGGTTACAAAGTTATGCCATTCAATCTTAAAAAACCAGAGCTACCTATCAACAGTTGATGGATAAGATATTCAGCACACAACTGGGTTGATATCTAGAGGTGTACTTAGACGACATGGTCTTCAAGTCCGACAACCTATCTACACACATCAAGGACTTGGAGGAAGTATTTGACTGCTCCAAAAACACTACATGAGGTTAACACATAGGGGTAGAAGAGGGGAAGTTCTTAGGTTTTATGCTAAGACATAGGGGGATACATATGAACCTTGATAAGTTTCAGGCCATTCTAGAAATAAGGAGTCTTAGGAACGTCAAAGAAGCACAAAAGTTGGTTGGAAGAATAGCCTCTCTGTCCAGATTCTTGCCAAGGATCGTCGAGAAGGCTAAATTGATCATGAATCTCCTAAAAAAGACCAAGAATTTTCAATGGAACGAGGAATGCAAAGAAACCTTTTGGCAATTGAAGATTACACTTGCAACCCCCCAATACTTTCAAAATTGAGCACTAATAAGAGACTCATAGTGTACCTTTTGGTTTCCGTCGAAGGCATAAGCACGGTTCTTGTTGAAGAAGAAAACAGTGAGAGTAGACCCGTATACTTTGTAAGCTGAGTACTCTGGGACCTAAAATCTTGATATTAAGTAATGGAAAAGGTGGCCTTGACATTAGTCAATGTTACTAGACGTCTTTAGTAGTATTTCCAAAGTCACCAAATTATCGTTCGAAGTAATTCCCCCAAAGCTAAAGTGTTGCGCAAGCCCGAATTAGCAGGGAGGATGATGCCCTGATTCATTAAATTATTAAAGTGCGAGGTCCATTATGAACCAAGACGCACCATTTGGGCCTAAAGCTTAACAGACTTTGTAAACGAGTTTCATCCACCCCAGCCTCAAATTCAGGATGACTGGTGGACTCTACATGTAAATGCGTCATCCAACTAGCATGGCAGTGGAGTTGAAATCATCTTGGAAGGTCTAAACAATATACCTCTGTCGCATTCATTATGTTTTGATTTTAAGGCTACATGCAACCAGGTAGAATACAAGGCACTACTAGCTGACCTTAGGTTAGCTAAAGAAGTAGAAGCTCGAAAAGTCAAGTGCCGAAGCGATTCTAAAATTTCATCCGAGAAGATCAACAAAGTGTTTCAGATAAAAGACCCCCAACTGATGAAATATTTTCATGTCTTCCAAAAGCTCAAAGCAAAATTTGATGAGTTCAGGTAATACACATCAACCGAGACAACAACGAACAGGCTGGTGAGTTAGCAAGGTTGGCAACCTCACCCCAACCCAGACAATTAAAAACTTTCATCTAGCAAACCCTTCCCATTCCTAGCATATCAGGTGAAGAAAGCTTACAAGTTGAAGAAGAGCCAGAAGGATGGAAAACTAATGTGGTTGAGTACTTGCTTAAAGGAATCCTCCCAGTAGATAGGGAGAAGATCGGAAAATTAAGAACTCAAGTCGGTATGTTATAATAGCCAATGACCTATACTGACGAGGTTTCTCCCAACCTCTGGTTGAATGCCTCAACAAATAACATGCCATTTGTGTCATTCGGGAGCTCCACAAAGAAATAAGTTGCATGCACTTTGGGGGAAGATCAATGGCAACACGAGTGGTAAAAGTTGGGTATTACTGGCCAAACTTGAAGACAGACTGCGCAGATTTTGTCAAAAAACGCAATCTATGTCAGAAACACTTAAACTTGATCCATCGGCTGGTCCAAGAGTTACATCCCCTTACTTCTTTGTGGCCCTTAGCCATTTTGGGAACGAATATCCTCGAACTTTTCCCCATGGCCCCTGGGCAAAGAAATGTTTTACTAGTGGCTTTTGACTACATCACCAAGTGGGTAGAGGCAGAACCTTTGGCAACAATTACTGCTCATAATATCTAGAAGTTCCTTTGGAAAAATATCCTCGCACACTTTGGCATTCCATGTGTCATAATAACTGACAATGGTTTACATTTTACTGACTGAAAGTTGAATGGTTTTTACAGTAAAGTTTATTCGCATATGTTTATCCGCATAGAGTTTTGAAGAATGTATTGATTTATTGACACGTATTTCAAGAATAAAAAGAATTAACGAGAGTTTTCTAAGCAATGTTTTTGAATTAGAAATTGGGGTGTTACAACTACTTCTACATCGTTTTTACTAAAACCAATGTGACAATTTGATTAAATTTAGCTACGGATGTAATATTTCAACATCAATTGCAAATAATCAATGTTAAAATATATACACAACATTGATTTTAAACTCAATGTTGAATTTCAACATCGATAAATACAACATCGATTCAAAACCAATGTTAATAGACTTTTTTAATCAATGTTGAATGCTTTTTTTGTAGTAGTGGGTTGTGCTAATAAAAGAAGTTAATTAATTAATGAAAACTTCTTTTTATCAGAGCATGTGATGTGTGATAATAGACATAGTCAATAATAATCCTATTTTATATTGATATATTGAATGATTGATTATTTGGTGTTAATTTAATTTTAAGAAAATATAATCAAATGTGATTGTGCTAACAAAAATTAAATTAATTAATTAAGCAGGAAATGTTTTTATTAAAGTGTGACACGTCTGTTAACAGATACAATCAATAATCCTATTTTATGTAATATATGATATAAAATTAAAAACAAAAAATAAAATTCAAAATATCATAATATTATGGAGAATATATTGTACCAGCGAGTATCAAATCCAATGGAAAAAAAATCGACGAGAAAAAGTGCAACCTATTTAAAGAAAAAGACTTCATATCATAAGTTATTTTTTACAAATATAATAAATATTTTTGAATGTCATAAATTAAATTAAAAAAGTTATGGCTTTAATCAAGCATAGGAAAATGTCGATTGAACTGCCCCAGGTCAACCAAATTCATAAATCCATAGTATTCATTAAATTATACACATTTTTGTTATTTTTAAAACAAAAAATAATTTGTTAAAAGACTTTTTTTAAAAAAATTAACTTTTATATTTATGGTACAAAATTAACTTATTAACTTATTCAAATACAATTTTACCATTTTATATCAAAATCAAATCATAAAAATTAAGATGCTAATATTATTAGTCAACCATTTTTGAATGTCTCATCAACTTTAAGAACCTATTAAGAAATTCTTATGTTTCTTCATTGAAGTACCTAAAACATACTAGAAGGGAGAGGGGTTGAACAGTGTGATGGATAAAAATTTAGTCTTTCGAAAACTTTTGAAAGTTTTTCTCAAACAGATATCAATGGATGATAGGTTTCGCCCAAGGATTTTGAAATCACGTTGTACTTAAAAGAAAACCATTACACAAAACTTGGATAGTAGTCTAGAAGTAACTTATAGAAAATAACTAGTTATACAGGAGCAGTAAAAAAAGCACAAAGGTTTTATAAGGGTTCATCCCAATTCTTGGACTATGTCCAGTTCTCCTTCAAACCTTGAAGAGTTCCACTAGTCAATTGATTACAATTAAATATTCTCTATGCCACTTCTGGCTACAACAAGTACTCTCTAGGCCACTCCTGACACTACTTTTAATCTCCCCTTGAGATTAAGATTCAAGTATTCTTTGTCACTAAGCCACTCCTGGCTTTCACAAACAATATATGTTTGATAGAAAATGTATTATAATCACTTAAAGAGTGTTTACACAATGAACTCGAATATAAAGAAACTTGTTAACTTAGCAAAGCTATGATTCACTCAATTCGCTCAAGTTTCCTTCATCTAGTAAACTAGGGGTGACTAATGCGAGGTATTCTTCTCACCATTTCCTTCTTGGAGAGAAACGCCAATCGCCCAAAACTGAAATTCCCAAATTGAAGATGCTAAAGTCAAGATGCATCATTGTAGCACATCTTGACACATTTTGAGACATCATTTTCAATGTTGGGCACATACATTCTATTTCTTGACATTGGCACCTTAGCAATCAAGTTACTTGCATTGTCTCTTATAGAAAGGTTATTGTCTTCTAAGCAAATATCATAACCTTTCTTTACGAGTTGCCCCAGGCTCAACATATTACTTTAATATTTAGAACATAATAAACATTTGTTATGAATTGATGCTCACCATTCTTTAAATGTATAAGAATGTTACCTTTTCCTTTCACTTCTATCTTGGATTCTCCAAAGACCACATTTCTACTCACTGATCCATCAAGTTCCAGAAACATGCTATTTTTTCCACACATATGATTGCTTGCACCGGTATCTAGGTACCATTATTGTCTTCACTTCTTTCTTTACCCGTGCAAGCCATCAATAAGGTGTCACCTTCTTTACTGCTTTCTTTAACATAGTTTTCCTTCTCTTCAACTTTATTATTGCTAGGTGCTCTACATTTAAAAGCGTAATGACCAAACTTCTCACAGTTGTAACATTTCACATTTGACTTGTCATACCTCAATCTTGAGTTGCCTTGCACATGGCCTCTTATTCAGCTTCCTCCTCTTTGGAATTTGTTGTTGTCATCATCAACCTTGTCCACAACCTTGTCCTCTTCCTCAATCTCCACCAGGACCTCGTCCTCGTTGGCTTCTATTATTGTGACTACTTTCATCGTTGGTTGAATCAACTTGCTTCTTGAGTAGTTGCTCCTTGATCATTTCTTTCTTCTTTTTTTTTCCTTTTATTCATAAGCTTGTAATGTTCAAAAAGGTTTCTCAATGGTAATAGCCTCCAAGTATGTTGTTTCTTCAATGATGGCAACAATATATTCAAACTTTGGATCTAATGAGCTAAGAATTTTCTCCATAATTTTTACATCATCAAGCTTTTCACCATTTCTCTTAAGTTGATTGATGATTGTTAAGACTCTAGAGAAATAGTCGGAGATGAATTCACCTTCTTTCATATGCAAAGTGTCAAACTCGACTCTTAAAGTTTGAAGACATACCTTCTCGATTGGATTCGCTCCCATGTACGAGGTTTGAAGCTTCTCTTATGCTTCTTTTGTCGACTTTGCTTCTGAAACCTTTTCAAAAGCCTTGTCATCTCATCCTTGATAGATTAGATAGAGAGCCTATTGTCTCTCTTTCTTGAGTCTCTCAAACTATCCCTTTGAGTTTGAGAAAGACTACTCTCATTCTCCAGCTTAGTGAGACGTCTCTCTACTATCTCGAAAACATCTTGTCCACCAAGGAGAGCCTTCGTTTTGATGCTCCAATTGTCGTAGTTGCTCTTGTTGAGCATTTGAACTTGGAAAGGAACAATGTCATTGCTCACCATTTCCTTAGAAAGGACCTTCTAGCTCTAATACCAATTTGTTGGAATGAAATTTTAGTAATATAGGAAATATTTGATAATGGGAGAGCTTAGAAAGTTTTGGAGGAAAAGGTTACTTGTACAAATGATCACTTCTTGATTTGTGACTTGATACAAGCTCTAATACATCACCCATATTTATACTAGTGGCTTCTCTTAAACCAATGGTTAGGATTTTGTCAACACACACTTAATCTAATGGCTACAAATGATTCTCTAGAACTTTCTTCATAAGTACAAAGTTATTCACACATTCTAGAATATTCTATAAGTGACTCCAGAATTATCTTCTAAAATAGATGTTTCTAGAACATTCTTCTAGAATTTTAGCTTAACATGTCTTCTAGAATCTTCTAGGACTTGGGCTTTTTGATATGGCCCAAAATCAAGTTTATGTTTCAACACAATAAAAGTATAAAAATCGTTGTACAAAGAATTCACAAATCTACACCAAATGAGTCAGAGGCCATTATTTTAATTGATGAATGTAAAATGCTTATGTTGTCTAATGTAACCTTTAAGCTAGGTTTTATGAGGAGACAAGGAATCACGTACTCCATAAAAGCATAGCAAATTTCTCTCTTGTTGTGATATCTAAAGATTGTATGAACTTAAAAAAGAAGTTTGCAAACCCTTCAACTCTATCCAACAGCTTCAACACTTTCTATTTTAGGTTGATATAGCTCCAACACTCTAATTTCATAGGGCACGAGCTAGGAATATGGGATGTTGTCTCCACATTTGAGTCACACAACAAGCATTCTATAGTCCATGACTACGAAGGGTATTAAATTATAAACTTGAAATCTAGAAAGTTAGTTGAAAGCTAAAAACTAGTTGGAAGCTATTAAGCTAGATTATTAAATTATAAACTTGATTTAATTAATAAATTGCATAAATTTTCATGTGTTCTTTTTCTTCTCATAATATACATTAAGACGAATTGAGGAACTTTAATTATGTAACCACTGCCTTAATGGTATAGTGGGAAATAGCTATTACATGGCTCTAGGATTTAAGTAATTTGAGGTTGACTTAATGTTATAGGACATTACCCCTAACACCTAAAGAGGAATCCAATGCTTTGATTGGTAGGCAATTAAGAGGGGTAAAACAAAAGAGGAAATAATTCCTTATAGGATTCTTAAAAAGACAAAGCACATTCCCAAAATAAACAATTTGAATTGTTATGGACTATCATTTTGTTTTTGGTTGTTTTAATTGTATCAGAGATGGACTCTAGTGAAAAACCATCATCCCATAAAACCTTTACTCAAAATTCAAGGCCTAATGTTAGAGCGAAGACTAATATAGCTTGGGGACATTGTAAGATGATTGAGGAGGGCAATAAGACTGTTATGATGTGTATGTACTGTGATAAAATTGTTAGGGGAGGGAGAATTAATCAGTTCAAGGGTCACTTGGCTGGTGAAAAAGGTCAAGTTTAAATATGCAAAGAAGGTGCCTGCAAAAGTTCATTATCAAATGAAACAGAATCTTGATGAAAATAAGAGCAAGAGGAGAAAAATTTAAGAAGAACGTGATGCTAGTCATCCCCCTAGTCAAGAGAGCGGTGAAGCTCCAATGGAAGTAGAACAATCAACACCAAGAGCTTTTGCAACTGAAAAGGTGAAGACAAGTGGTTGCATTGGGAATTATTTTTCGCCTAGAATCATTACTCGAGCTCAACCTAACTTGAAATGTGTGATGCAAAATAAACAAGTGATACAAAAGTGTGACCTTGTTATTGCTGAATGGTTCCTTGATACATCTGTTCCATTTAATGCTGCTAATTTAACGTACTTTCATCCTATGCTTGATACTTTATGTAGCACGAGTCCAGGATACAAGGTTCAAGTATGCACAACCTTCGTGGTAATTTGTTAAACAGCTGGGTTGATAAAGTGAAGAAACTTGTGAAGGAATATCGTTCTATTTGGAAGAAAATTGGTTGCACTCTTATGGCAGATAGGTGGACTGGTAGGAAAAGGAGAACTCTTATCAATTTTTTGGTTTATTGTCCTAAAGGAACCATTTTTCTAAAATATGTTGATGCCTCTCATGCTTATAAATCTGCTAATATGTTGTTTAAGCTTTTCAAGGATGTTGTATTACATGTTGGTACTGAAAATATAGTTCACATAATCACGAATAATGCTACAAATTATGTTGCTATTGGTAGGTTATTGGAAAAAGAGTTTCCTAAATTGGTTTGGTCTCCTTGTATGGCACTCTGCATAAATTTGATGTTGCAAGAAATGGGAAAATTGGAGGAAGTAAATGAGGTCGTGTCACATGCCTAAAAAATTTACTATAAATATTTATAATCATTGTTATACTTTTTTTTATGAGAAAACATACAAGTGGAAAGGAAATACTTTGTCAAGCTACAACTAGCTTTGCATAATATTTTTGCTCAAAAAGATGCATTAAGAGTCATGGTAACATCTAAATAATGGACAAGCTTAGCTTATGCCAAAAAAGCCAAGGCAAAACAATTTGTGGATCAAGTCTTAGACTTTGGGTTCTGGAGTAGATGTGCTGACATAGTGAAATTTTACCAACTCACTTGTACGTGTGTTGCGTATTGTTGACAGTGGAGATAAGCCTGCTATGGGTTTTCTTTACCGAGCTATTTATAAAGCTAGAGAAGAGATGGTGAAGCAATTTCAAAGAAACAAAACAAAAGTGGAGCCTTCCTTGAATATCTTATATCATCATTGGGACTCAGCTTCACAAAAATCTTCATGCTGCTAGTTATTAGTTAAATCTTGCTTGTCGATTTAATGAGGAAGAATTTGAACAACATATGACTACAACAACTGGTCTTTTGGATGTCATTGAAAAATATATTCATGGAGATAATGAATTGTGAAGTAAGCTAACTAGTGAAAAGAGAATTTATAGCAATGTTAAGTTAGATTTTGGAAGGAAAGTTGTTTTGTGTGAAAGAAATACAATCATGCCAAGTAACTTTCATAACTTGTAATCCTTATTCCTTAATATTTAATTGTTATTGATTTATTTCATGACCTACAAAATTTTAGATCAATGGTGTGCTTCTTGTGGATGTGGTGCACCACATTTGCAAAAATTGGCTATTTGTGTTTTAAACCAAACTTATAGTGCTTCTGGTGTTGTGAATGAAATTGGAGTGTATTCAAGCACATTCATTAAAAAAATAGGTTGGAGCATCAGAAACCTAATGATTTAGTCTTTGTTCATTACAACTTGAGATAGCAAGATACATATTATTATTTTTATTCTTTTTCATTGTTTATCTTTCTATATTTAAATATATATGCTTAGATATTTGTAGGAAAAAGAGACAACAAAGCTATGATCCTCTTAATTTTGAAACACTTTGATGACCATGTTGATTAGGTAATGAAGGAGTCACCACCATTCTTGACCAATGAGGAGGTGAATGCATTACGTAAAGACCTTTCAAATATGACCATCCAGCAAATTTCAAGTGATATTGGTATATTTAATTACATTTTTGTTATCATGTTACTTGTTATCACTACATGCTAATTAGTAATTAGTACTTCCTATCTAATTTTTTGTCATAGGTACTTTAAATTTGGATGATGAGGATGCACAAGGAAATACCATGGAAAACATGAATTTAAATGAAACCGATGTTGGGGAAGCTATTATAGGAGATTATGAGTTCTTTAATGAAGAAGGAGTTCCTGAATATGGCAATGACATAACTTATGCTCCTTGGCCACAGAAAAAAAAATATGCTTGAAATTTGTGTTTAGAACTTAAGTTCAACTTATTTATTTATGTTTTTAAGCTTTATTATGTGACTTTGATATTTGAACGCATTCATGTCATTTGGAAGATTGAAATTGAAGAATGACCTTATGGAATTATTGTTGATTCAAGAGGAGTCATGCAATGGATGAACTGGAATCAAGCCATAAGTATTTTGTGCTTTCAACATGCCTCATTGGAAAATATCAAAGAAAGCTATTGAAGACCAATTTGATTCATGTAAAAGGAAAGCTTAGTAATCTGACAATCCAAAAGCATATCATGCATTATCATTCATTCTGGGTTGTTTGAATTAAGGTCTAAGTAAAAGGCATTCACAAGTAAAGCATTTAAAAAGATAAGTTTTTGGAAAAATATTGTTTTCCTGCATTAATCGATTACTGCATTGATGGCATCGATTATTTTGTTCTTCATGCCTTCTGGAAAACACATCAAGATCATTGTAATCGATTTCATATCGAATTAATCGATTACATAGGCTAAATAAGAAAAATCATGTTGACTGCCTTAATCGATTACCAACTATTTGTAATCGATTACATCCATGCAAATGAATAACATGTCCTGCTAGCTTAATCGATTACCACAATTTTGTAATCGATTACTTAGTGCATTTACAAAACATGTGTGAGTGTCTTAATCGATTACTTCACGGAATAATCGATTACATTGTTCATTGCTCAAACCCAGAAAATATCAGGAACATTTTAATCGATTACATTCTTGGATTAATCGATTACATATACGAAATAATCGATTACAGGAGCGTGTTTAATCGATTATTTTCAGTTAGAAAGCTGTTATAAATAGAAACCTCTTACTCTGTTTTTACAACTTTTGAGAAATTCGTATACTGAGCAATCACAAACATTCATGAGCTTTCTTTAGTGAGATTTCTGAGTTTCTAACATCATATAGGCTTCACAAATTTGTATGGTTTTTGATTTGGTGAAGTGAAGCATCATCATTGTTTCAAAGCATAAGGAAAGGAATGCATTGAGTTTGTAATCTCTCTTTCAACCTGATTGAATCATTCATATGCATATATTCTTTGGATTATCAGGTGATATCTTTCCTTAGACTTTGAAGGTGTAATTCTTTTAATTAATTTGTTGTAAAGATTGGCTTATTGCAAATGGGTTTCTTGCTTGATGTTTAGAGATAGTGTTTCTCTAAGGGGAACTGAGTAGTGTTCTCAGTTTGGGTTTTGGTCTCTAAGGGTCTAATAGTGTTTTGGATCTCTGAACTTTATCTAAGATTGATAAAGAGAGGCTTGTAATATTTTGTAAGAATATTTTTTACAATAATGGAACTCTACTCTAGTGTTGAATGGAAGAACTGGATGTAGCTTCATAGTGTTTGAAGTGAACCAATATAAAAATCTGTGGCTAATCTTTCTTCTCTTCTCTTCATCTCTAAATTGCTTTGGTTGTGATTCAAATTTTTTGCACATAAAGTTTTTCTTTGTCTATTGGTTTCTTGACAAAGGAATTTGATTGAATACAAGAGTCTTGGTTTTAAATATTTTTTAAAGTGATAAAGATCCTGTGGCAACTCTAATTTGTAAAATTTTAATTTACCAAGGTTCAACCAATTCACCCCCCCTCTTGGTTGTATATAAGTGTTCCTTTCATTTTCAATTGGCATCAATAGCTGGTTCTTGAAAGTTACTCAAGATCACTTTTTCTTTTCAAAAAAGGAATCATGAATACTTCTCAAATAACCTTTAAGGAGGGTGCCTCTTTGAACAGACCTCCTATGTTTGAAGGGGAACATTTTAGTTTTTGGAAAAATAGAATGAAGATCTTTATTCAATCAAATGACCCAGGTGCTTGGAATGCAATAGAAAAGGGTCCTTTTATTCCAAAGAAAATTGTTGCAAATGAATTGATTCCCAAAGAATGGGATGAGATGACTGAGGCTGAACAAAGGGTTGCACAATATGATTTTAAAGCCAAAAATATGATCACCTCTGCACTTTCCTCTGATGAATTTTTCAGGACCGTGAGATGCATTAATGCAAAAGAGATATGGGAGATGCTGGAAATTACTCATGAAGGAACTGAAGAAGTTAGAAGATCAAAGAAGCATGCTTTGATCTATGAGTATGAGATGTTCAAGATGAACACCAATGAGAGCATTTCTCAGCTGCAGACCAGATTTACTCACATTGTAAATCATCTCTTGGGTCTTGGAAAGGTTTTTGACACTGAAGAATTAAACATCAAAATATTGAAGTGTTTGACAAGACCTTGGTAATCAAAAGTTACAGCAATCAAGGAGTCCAATGACCTATCAAAGATGTCCATGGCTGCACTATTTGGTAAGCTTCTTGAATATGAATTAGAAATGTCTCAATTAACATCTTGTGAAGATGCAGAAAAGAAAACAAGAAGCATAGCCTTGAAAGCTGCAACTTTGAGAGCTGAAAAGGAAAAGGAAACAAGTGAAGAGGATGATGAAGATAATTTGAACTTGGTTGTCAAAAGATTCAGCAAATTCCTGAAGAAAAACAAGAATAAGAAGTTTAACAAAGGCAGCAAAAATAGCAACACCAACAACAACCTCAACAAGAAGATTGACAACAATTTTACATGTTTTGAGTGTGGCAAGCCAGGTCATATCAAATCTGAGTGCTCAATCTACTTGAGGAAACAACAAGGAGAAGGCAAGTTGAAAAAGGAAGGAAAAGCCAAAAGAGCATACATAGCTTGGGAAGATAATGAGTCAACAACTTCAGATTCTTCCACAGAAAATGAAGAAGCTAACATGTGTCTCATCTCAACCATCAATGATGATAATGATGATTTACTAAGTGAAGGAGATGAGGCAAATTCTGAACTTGATCAAGCTATTCATGCTTTTCAAGAAATGTATGAGGAAGCCCAAAAACTTGCAAAATCCAATAATAGGCTTAGAGGAAATCTTAGATGGCACACTGAAAAAATTACTGAATTACAAAATAAGATTTGCAACTTGAAAGAAGAAAATGAAAAACTTGTTTCAAGTTACAAATTGAATGGATGTGTGTGTGTGTGTGTGTGTGCTTCTTCTTCTAGCAATGTTAACAAGTATAACTTGCTTCAAAAAGATTTTGATGAGTATAAACAAAGCCAAGGTGAAAAACATATGTTGCTTATGGCTGAAAACAGTGATTTGATTGATCTCTTGAGAAAGTTTTACAAGGGAAAATGCAACTTGGCTGAAATGCTAAGTGTGCAAAGATATGCTGGAGATACTTCTGGTTTGGGGTATAAATATGGTTCAAAATCAATGGATAAAACAGTTTTTGTACCTCCAAAATAGAAGAATCAAAAGTGGCAAAGAAACTCAAGAGTTAATCAAAATTCTGGATTTAGAAAAACTTCAAAATCTGTCACTTGCAACTATTGTATGGAAAAAGGACACACTTCATTTAAGTGCTATGCTAGGAGATTCTATGTGCCTAATGGTGATTGCATTTGGATTCCTAAAAGAAAGAAAAATGCTAATCCCTTGGATCCAACTTCAATTGGATACCTTCCCTTCAAATCTGATTTAAATTTTGCAGGTGTGTCTAAGAGCTAGAACATCAACTTGGTATCTTGATAGTGGATGCTCTAGACACATGACTGGAGACATGTCCCTACTCTCAAATCTGACTCTCAAAGAAGGAGGATATGTCACCTATGGAGACAATAATAAAGGGAAGATAATTGGAGAAGGTAACATTGGAGACAGCTTCAGA
>PYAF01002009.1:320764-347895 GCA_007407185.1 Glycine tomentella | reverse complement strand
CTAAATTGCTTTGGTTGTGATTCAAATTGTTTGCACAGAAAGTTTTTCTCAGTCTATTGGTTTCTTGACAAAGGAATTTGATTGAATACAAGAGTCTTGGTTTTAAATATTTTTTAAAGTGATAAAGATCCTGTGGCAACTCTGATTTGTAAAATTTTAATTTACCAAGGTTCAACCAATTCACCCCCCCTCTTGGTTGCATAGAAGTGTTCCTTTCATTTTCAATTATATTAATTTGTGACGAGTTTTTTCTTGTTGGCCTTTTCTAAGATAAGTATGTAATTTTCATTTTTTTAATATAGATCAGGTCATGCGAGTCAATTCGTGACCCATTGGTTGGACCACTGACTCGGTGACCTAGTACCTTGATCAGGTCAGTTTTTAAAACACTTCCCAAGAGGTTAGTACTTTTAAGTGTATATAGGATGAATTATTGTTGATGGTGAAAGTTGGATACTTGAGATCGATTATGAGTGAGATGGTAGGTATGAATATGTCGTACCTAAAACTCTTAAGGAATCTAAGTGTAGTTGTTGTTGTGAGTAGGCACGTAAGTTGAGGGGGCTAAGAAGACCCTTAACCTAGTGCTAGAGGTTGTCAATGGTGGCTAACGGTGAAAGGGCCTATATAATGGATGGGTAGGTGAATTCCTAAAGAGGTTAAGGTCATTGCAAGCCTTACCAGAGGTAAGTCACTACCCACATACATCCATTTTCGATAAAAATACACTTCCTTCATAGGATTAACTGGAGTCTCCCAGAATGGTCAAGGTGTGCTAAGGGATGCACTTGTGTTAATTGCTCAAAAAGTGAATTCTCCATGAAGTTGAGTCTGTCTTTGGTGTTGATAAATGATGGACTGTTGATGATAACATTTGATGGATAAATCATGGTGACGATGATTGATTGACTAATGGTTATGATGGTGTATGATGATTGATGAACTGGTGATTGTTATGGTATTCTTTGTTATGTGGCTTCTAAGACTTATGTTTTATGTATGCTTTCTACATATTGTGTTATATATGTGATGATGGTAGATTATGCTTTAATTGTTATGTTTTATCCCATTTTAGTATGTTTATTTTTTGTAAGCTTACCCTTGCATTGTTATACGTGTGGTTTGTTCCTGTGATGATCTCGTATCTAATGTATGTGGGGATCAGATAGTTAGGAGGTGGCCCCGTGTCTTCGGAGACTTCATGGATATGCGTATCTGGACGTGAAGACATGTTATCATTTTTGTTTCCTCTTTAAAGCTATGTATAGTGTAGATCAACTTAGAGTTTTTGTAGTTTATCCTTATATTGTCGTTTATATATATATATATATATATATATATATATATATATGCAGCTATTGAGGATATTTGAGTTTATGATGTTGTATATACCATGTGATGTTTCATCTTGATATGATGCATTTTAGATTTTCGCTTTTGAAACGCGAAAATTTATGTGTGTTTTCATAATGAAATTAATATAAGAGTTTTAAATGAATTAAAATAAAGTCTTTCATTGAAATTAGCTCTTAGTTTCATGTAAAGATGGTAGGTCGTTACTTGTGTGGCCTCAGTTGCTATGATTTTCTCTGCCTTTATCTTTTTTCTTCAGCAACCTCTCTCCTTCCCTTAAGTTTCAAATCTTACAATTTTTCTGTTCCCTTTTTTTCAAATTCTGAAACCTTTTTTTGTGTATAATGTGATGGCTTTTATAGACTTAAATTGTGTTCAAGGTTGCTTGAGATAATAAGAACAATATGACTAGTTGTAGAAGCAATTAATACCATCATTTATTTTAGCTTTGATTAAGGAATTCGGTGATTGCAAAAGCAATCAGACTTATTTGCATCATTAGTTTGAATAAGAGATGAAATTTGCAGAAAGGGGGTGGGGAACACGCAAATGCAGTAGAATGGGTGAGAGTTTACCATTGCGATTTGCAAAATAACAACTTTTAATGTCCCTCTAAGCGTGACCGGTGCGCTAAGTGCAATTCCAAACAGAGAGAGAATTGTGCTGAGCGAGACGAGCTCACTAAGCGGGAACTGCAGCTTATAAATATGTCTAGCAACACTGAAAACCAGTTTTTCACCTCTTTCTCTCTCTCTAAAACTTCACGTAAGCCTCCAATCCACCTCCTCCACCACCCACAACCACCGGTGACTGCCACAAGATGTCGTTGCTTGCCGTCGGACCACCGCACGGTGAGTAACACTTTAATCGGAGCGGAATCTTCAAAACTTAACTTAAAGATTTGGTAGAGAACAGAGTCTCCAATCCTCATTTCATGATTTCTTCGAGGTAACCATGATTTTCTTGTCTTCTCCTAATTAGTTTAAGCCTCTCTTACTATCTTTGGTTATTTGGGTACCGTTATTGGGGGTTTTTCCACTTCCTTTAAAAGACCTTTGAAAAGGAGACGTTGTGAAAGTTACCTTTTTATAATATTGATGTCATTGTTGTGACCTTTGTTGAGTCCTGGTCACATTGGTGTGATCAGAATTTCAAAATGACGTCTTTTTGATGTGGACTCCCAAAACACCATTTTATCCCCTTTTAAATTTGAGTGGATATATGACCCTGAATGTTAATGTTAACCTTGTCTTTGTTTGATATGGTATATAGAGCTTTGCGTTTGGACCAAAGGACGTGAACTTGAGAGATCTCAAAACGACGTTACAAGGAGCTAACAAAGGGATATAAATAGGTGATGGGAGTTTATTGTTTGTTTACAACTTTTGATACCATAGTTGGGAGTCAAGGAACCAAATTATGGGAATTTATGTTTATCCCTGTTGTGTGCTGGTTTTCAAGAAAAATTGTGTTTTAAACTAATGGGACGTGATATATTGGTTATTGATGAGTGACATTATGAATGATGTTGTTGTTGTTGTAATTATTAGATTGTTTGGAAAAAGTCTTAATTACAAAGGAGACTCTGTCCAAAATTTTATAATTTGTTTTCCTATTTACTTTTTATTAAATTTTAAATGGGCATAAAAGTTGTTTTGTATATTATAGTTCTCTTCTTTAATTTAGAGTTTTCTATCAATCTCGTGGTCTTATGGATTGTGAATGTATGAAATTTGTGTTGTCTGAAGACCTGGGGAATGTGAGTCCAAGGCATGTGTTATATATGTTATGTGGAATGCGATTGCTTGTGATGTTGATGATAATATTGATATGAGACGATGTTGATGTTGATGATGATGCTGAAATGAAATGATGTTGATGTTGATGATATTGAAATTAGATGATGTTGATGTTGTTGAGGACATTGAGATTGATATTGATGTTGATGATGATATAGATGAGAGATGATGTTGATGTTGATGATGTCATCGTGATGGATGTATGTTGTGTATGTACATGGGGGGTGCAGTGACCCGTTGGATATCCCTGGGAGGGAAGATCGGTTTGAGAATTTTAAGCATCCCTAGGGAGGGAAAGGAATTACTTTAAATTTTTAACTATCCACGATCAGTGCATTGATGGGACCATGTTTCATACTTCATAATTGCATGGAAATAGAATGGTGGCAATAAGTACGAGTGATTTTTCTAAGGATAAAAATGTGGGTGCTTGGGGGCATATCACTCTGTTTGGAACTCCCTTGTGACTATGGTTGATCACCATGGGAAGGGAGCGACCTGTGCACGACAGGGTGACCTCGACGAGCTACTGCATCATTTTCCTAAGTGAGAGTGTCATGTTGGCATGCTTGGGCTATTTCCTAACAAATGGTACCACATTACATTTGAGAGTTGAGTCAGGTGCATGCATCATTTTGAGCATAATAATTTGAATTGTGGAAAAAGTTGATGACTAATTTGACGAGTGTATGTTAAACTGATTGATTACTGAGAACGATTGTGGTTATTATTATTGTTTTCTTGCTGATCATTGTCATTTTTTGCTTGTTGATCTTGTATAATAAACTCACCCTTGCAATCTTGTATTATCGTGAGAAATATACCTTCATTTTTATAATCAAATTAATAGAGCTTTATTTAAATTTTGAAAATTATATGTTTAGAGTAGTGATATCGTATTGACGAGGTGGGTCATTACAAGCCACGTCCAAACTACAGTTTTTACAAGTTTACATAGGTGCTAAAAATCAGATGCAAGTGCACCTACACTTATTAAACAATTGTCACTAAAGGCCTGTTTATTGCCACTAAAGGCCTATTTATTGCAACTACAAGTGTTGGAATTAAAAATTCAACTTGGGAGTACAAAATCCAGCCTTTGTTATTCTTGAGTTGGTGTGCTTTTTCATGTTTATCTAAGAGGTGCAAATTAACTTTGATGTGCTCTTGAAGGGTTTGAATTCTAGCTCTTGTCATAGGTCCTCTAAGGCTAACCAAAGGAAGCTCGTCAAGTTCTCCTCCTTGGCCTTGAGCTTGTGATGGACCTCCATCACCCGCCTTCTACCCTTCCTCTTCTACAGCTTCGTCGTTGATCTCACATGACTAAAATACAATAAATCACACTAGAAGGGGGTTGAATAATGTGTTAGTCAAAATATAAAACCTTTTAAAAAATGGAAGATCGTAAAACAAGTTATAAGAACCCTCGTCCAGTGACTATAACTGGACTGTCGTCCAATGAGGTATAAAACTTGTTTTGCAATAAAAACCTTGTGTGCAAAGTATGTCAATAATGGACAATCAAAATACTTTAATAAGCTAACAAAGAGAAAATTGTTTTATACTGGTTCACTCAACCTGAACTACGTCCAGTTCTCCTTTACCAACTAGTAAAGGGTTCCACTAATCAAACTTGATTACAAAAAGCATTCTTTCCTTTCATTTCTGGCTTACAAGTATTCTCAAGACCACTCCTGGCACACCCCTTAGACTCTCCCTGAATGTAAGAACACCAAAGTATTATTTTGTCACTAAGCCACACTTAGCTTTCACAAAAATTAGTTTGATATAGAATCAGAGATTCTTTAAATACTCAAAGGGTGGATTTACAATAAGGTTTTTATCTCTCACTATTACTTTGTATTCTACAAAGGATGGACTCTCTTAAGCTCAGTGTATTTCTCGATAAATGTTTTCTTTTCTCTTATTTTTTAATTCATGACTCTTGTCTTTATGTTCTTGTTTGTGTTTTTTTTCCCTTCAATCTTTGATGTCATATTTATAGGTAAAAAGACACTCATAATTGTGAAGAGTATCTTCAGAATTGAATATAATGATCATTGTGCATTTTGATATTGTTTCCCGAAATAAGCAGATATTGCTTGTTTCTGTCTGATAGGATCAGGACTTTCCATATCTGTCATTCATAACTCAATATGACCATTAAACATATAAAATGAAATAAAAGATAGTTTTGCAAATATGTTCTTTTTAATCAGAATCATATAAAGTGGAGTAAGTTGATAATTCAAATAAAGTGCTTATTCTACTTTGCTGATTCGATGGACTAGATGAGTACTTCATGCTTCCAGTAGACGAGTTATCTAGTAATGGATAGGTCTCACTTGATGTTGCTTCCAATCATCAAATCTATTGACTTACATGTAACAAAATGGTTAACACAAATTTTTATATTTGTTTTAATCAAAACCTTAAAAGATGTTTGGGTAGTCCAATGATTGATCGTCCAGTGTCTAACAATGGCAACACCCACATAAGTAGATCTCGGATCTCAACAAGAACAAAAGCAATGAGGAAAAGACCGCAAAATCCACAACAACCCAAAAGTCACCGCAAATCCTCCTTAAGGTTCCATCAACAAACAAACCCAATCCAAATCTGTCAGCAGAATATAAAACAAGATTTGGGTTCGCAATCAACCACATACGGATTCACAATTAATCAACCATATCTCCAAAAAGAAAATGAAACCTACACAAAATCAAAAGTTTCCATCCCAATTTGGAGATCTAGGTTCATGAGAGAGAGAATGGAAGAGAAGGGAAGGTTCACATCTCAATTTGAAGATTTGGACGATAGTCTTTGGTCGATAAGTCAATGACGGTGGACATGCCATGGAGACCTGCGACATAGATGACATTGATGCCACGCACCATATCCACCACCCCAACATCGTCTTTGCTCTCAAATCCAAAGCCATCAAACACTTTTGTCCCCTTATTTGGTCGTCCTCCAAAATTCAAAGCCATTTCCACATGCAAATTTCCTTTGCAATGGATTTGAGTTCCAGTAACTGTAACACCCTAAAAATTTACAACTTAGACTATAGTAAGTTCTGTGATTGTGTTCTCTGTGAAATCTTAATTGATATTGAAATTAATTATAGTGAATATTTAAGTTAAGTGATTTAGAAATATTTGAATTATATGTATATGTATATTATTCCATGTGACAAGTTTTAGTGAAATTCGACTTTAATTAAAATCAAAGTTTTTACACTAGAAAAAATTATATTGTATAGAGATAATTTAAGTATGCTTTTTTCCTGAGATAATTAATCTTGTGTAAAATCTCATTTAAGTATTTGTGTGATTGATTTTTGTGACCAACATCTATTAAAACTTGAGATTTAATTAAGGGTGTAGAATTATAGTGTGAACTTGCACTATGTGAATTTACATTGTATAAATTCACTATGTGTAAGATTAGCATTGTGTGAGATTAGCTAGAATTACACACTTCTCTAGATAATTAGCACAAGAATCAAGATTAATTAGCTTGAATTACACACTTTTGCCTTTTTAAGCAAAATATTCAAAAGCCAATTTAGCCATAAATTGAATCTCTTGGCCAGCCATGCTTGGGCACCCCATTAACCATAAAATAAACTCACATCACTCCCTAAAATCCTAGTTCTTGAAGCCTTTAATTACCTCCATGTCCAAACTAGTTTCCACACACTCTAGATCCAATTAAAATAAGAAAACAAAGTGTGAACCCATCATTTTATGCTCTATTGGCAGAGACACTCATTAAGGAATGAAGGAACTCATTAATGAATTTCAATATAAATTTCCTTTGTTTATAAGGATTTTGAAATTACATAAATAAGTCTTAATGCTATGTTAAGAAAATCCACATTTACTAAGTATTGATAAGTTAGGAGTTGAATTAAATTGAGTATGAATTCCTTTTACTTTAAATTGCTATTATTGAATTCTTACTATTGAATTGATACATGAGGAATGTGATCATTGAGTAAATGGTATGCTAGAAATCTTGATTGTGTGTATATTTGTGTATTGATATGGTATTGTTGGATGTTTTAATTTGTAAGCAAGAATCATATATATATATATATATATTTATATATCCTTGTGTTGGGGACAAATGAACTCCAAGTGTGAGTACATTTATGTGTATCTAGAACAATGTTTTAGGAGATAGCAATAATCATTATGAAGAATAGTGAATTAAACTTTAATAAAAGTGTGAAACTAATAACTATGGAACAATAATTAGTAGATACATGGCACATGTGGATAATAATCTAGTATTGGACTTAGATGTTAGTCCTAACCTTTGGTTGGAAGATGAAAATCTTAAGACCATAATAACTTAAAATGTGAGAGGGTGAGAATTTCAATAAGAAATAATAAAATGTGAAAGTGATGAGCGAGGGTCATGATATGTTGTTGTGGTGCATGATGCCCGTGTTTTCATGAGTTGAGATTGATGTTCATCTCTTCCATACACTTGTCTAAGTTGTTTCCTCCAAAAGAAAAAGGTAAATCAAAAGCCAAATTAAAATAATAAAAATATAACAACAAAAAAAAAAAGTCAAAGCCTTTATCATAAGCAGTATTATGAGACATGACTTGGACCACCCGATTAGATTGGTTGAACCGAGAACTAAACATTTGGTCGGTCCAAGTAGTTTGTTGGATTGAACATATAAATGACCAAGCCTGATTCGGTGACCGATTTTAGAAAAAATTAGTGATCTGATGAGTTGTGTTAAACCAGTCGGTGAACGCTAGAAAAATTGAAAATTTAAATGAAGGAACGCTGAAGACAAATCGATTTTGAGTTGGAGTTGGGATATATTGCACTTGCTCCAACTTCCTATTCAACTCTTACAAAAACTAGTGTACCACATGATGACGATGTGTTGGTGGTTGAAATCTAGCTACAATGGGAGTATCAAACGGAGGAATAGGTAAGAAAGAAATAGACGCAAAAATAGATAAGAAAAATGATTGGAAAAAAGAGAAAGATTAAGTAAAAGAAGGAAAATAACAAACTTTCTAGAAGAAAGAGAGATTTAAGGAGGACATAAACAAAAACTCAAATTTTAATTTGATAGGATAAACTTAAGTTGTTTTGTTTAGCACTTTACCCTCCATAAGAATAGTTAGTGTACTATTATAGGCTATTTTTTTATTACTAGTATATAGAGCTAGTGATAGAATTGCAATAATTACTGCAATTTGACTTAGGAATTCAAATTTTATAGTAAAAATATATCTAGGCACACTGTCTAAGCACATACACTTTTCAAGAGTGCATAAAGATAATCAAATATACCATTTTTTAAAATTTTTTATGAGCAAATTATAGTTGCACCCTTTCCATTAAAATGCATTTATTTGACACCCCTTTAGCATTTCTGTTAACTAAGGTGTTAAATTTTTAGTGGAAGGTCGAAATGGCCCTTCTTAAAATGGGATGTGCTTCTTTCAAAAAACAAAAAAAGAAGTCATATGTTGATAGTAAAGTTTGGGTGTTGATAGTAAAGAGAGAAAAAAACCTTCTCCCCTCCAAGATCCCCCACGAACGCCCATCTCCTTTCTTTTTCTCTTCCCACTGTAAAACAATCCCAACCTATCTACCTGAACTCCGTAATAAACATCACAACCTAAACACCAGTCTTGTGAAGTAATAAATATTACGTTAAAAGAGGGGTTAAATAGTGTATGAAGTAAATCTTAAAGCTTTTTCAAAAGATAGAAAGTTTCAAAAAACAAGTTTATCCCAAGTTTGAAAAGAATGCTCTTAGCAAGAGCATCTACACTAAAATAAACAGATTTTTACAAAGATAGATTTATAAAAGTGTGTGCGTCCAAAGATAAGATCGAAGCAATTGAAAACAAACAATTTGTAACATAAGCTAGAGCAAAAACACAATGTTTATACTAGTTTGCTCAACTTGAGCTACATCCAGTTCTCCTTCACAAAACTGTAAAGGGTTCCACTAGTCACAAATATTACAAAAGACTTTTACTCTGCCACTTCGGACTTGCCCTTAATCCCCCCTTGAGATTAAGAACACCCAAGTCTTCTTTGATCACTAAGCCACTCTTGACTTTCCAAACAAAAATTTCATTGAATACAATATTCAAATCTCTCAAAGAAAGGATATCTAATTAACCTTGAATACAACAAATGACTTTGCTAGGCAAAGGATAAAAATTTCTAAGTTCTGTTTTTGAGCATCCAATACTTTTGACAGAGTTTCGGCACTTGTAAAATATTGAATGAAGTCTTGTGCTTTGTGTTGATTCTTGAGGTAGCTTTTATAGGCTTTAGGAAAATATTCACTGTGGGATCTACGCCTACATCAAATAATTCTGTTATTTACACCTTGTTTTTTTTGCTATATGGTAGCTTGTTTAGGAGAGATAGGGGTCAAAGGTACAATGTTTTTGTGGCTTTCTGCTCCACTACTTGTACGATTGATTATTTCGCTGATGACATTCCAAATTGTCTCTGCCTTTGTACACTTGAAATTCAAATTTTAGAATAATTTCACAATATACATCAAGAGTGAAAGTTCAAATTTTAGAATGTTCTTTTGAGCGAACCAGCCTCAAGATGGTTTCATGTGCAGGCAAGACAGTATGGATGTTAATTAATTGAATATAAATCATTTGTATAAGTTAGTTATGTCATTTTGAACGTGTAAAGGTACTTAGCACGTAAATATTGGTTTTCACAAACTATTAATTGGATGTTTGTTTAATAATAGCGCTCTGGACACTTAGTAAGATAGTTAATAGAAACAAGTTCGAATAGCCTTTGGACAATAACTTGTAAAAGCATAAGGATATGGATTTTTACCATTTGAATTTATACCAAATATGTCTTGTTATACTTCACATAACTCGTTAGTCCATCAACAATTTATATCTTTGTTATCATCAAAATCGTGGGTATTTTTGGATTGTCCAGATATATCATATTGGACATTCAAATCTAACATGCTGCCTCCCTGAACCACCACCAACCACCCACAACCCAAACCCAACCAAACCGCCCCTAACCTTTAAAGGAAGAAATTCCATAACAAGTTTTATAGGGCACAACAAAGACGATGAAAGAGGAAATAGAAGAAGAAATTAGTTTTGCATTTTCGCGCTTAGGGGTAACATGAAATGTTTTGAGAGTGTGGATGACGGTGATAATGTGTGCAAAATGAAGTGAGACGAAAGGAGAAGAAAGGCAAGAAAGGAAAACAGGATTCAACCCCTGTGGTAGCCATTAGAGGTTGTAATGATAGAGGAGAAGGGAGTGCCTTATGTTTCCACCGCTGACAGGGATGAATCAATTGTTTTTGATTGCGAAAGCGAGGTTTCCAAACCCTTATTGGCTCACTATTGATGATTTTAATTTTAATTACATAGGTTTTTTTTTATTCACCTACTTGTAAGGTTCAATATTTTCTCCTCCACGGTTCTGCATTTTTTCCTTTGGACCAGTATTTGGTGTTGTTGAGTTTGATTTATGTTTGAATTTGATATATATTATAATTTGTTTGGTGTTGTTGAGTTTGAATATTGGAGTTTGTTGATCTGGTGTTCTTGTAGCAGATGATGTGAGGAAGATGAGGGCATGAGTGTCCTAAAATTTCATTAAAGAAGCATGTGCAATGCATGTGATGCATTTCATTTAACAGAAATAACATCGTGAAGAAGTTGACAGAGTTGCTAAAATCGAGGTTTGTGTATGGGTAAAACAAGGAGGGGTGCACATGTAATAAGTCTTAAACTCAAGTAGACGAATGTAATTTGCTCTTTTTATTTGTATTAATTCAATAAAAAGAATAACTAATCACATTAAATTTGTTAGATTTAGTTGGTATGATTCAACTGAATCAATAGAACTAGGCATTTTTAATGTAGATTTTGGATTCCAAAATTTAAAATATTGTATTTAATACTTTATTTTTTATATTCTTAATATGATATTATTTTAACAAAAAGTGATAATTATTCGTTATATATATATATATATATATATATATATATATATTCCCTTTTTTATGATAGCATCACATGTTACAAAACTTTCTATTAAGCAATTGCTTAGCTTACTACTAAGTTAATTTTGTCATTTGTGATGCATAATGCAAACGCATATATATTTTTTGACAAGCAAACACAAATATAAATAATATATATCACTACAACATAAATAAATATGTACGTTTATATATAGGTTATAAAATATTTAATTTTTTTAATATACGCTGAGTCATGCGGGTCAACTAGTGAATCATTGAGTTGACCATTGACTTAGTGACACAGTTCCTCAACTGAATCGATGATCGATTCGAAACTAATAACACTGACCATAAGCAAACAACCATCAGACCAACTACCCAAGCTTAGAAAATCGAAACATAATGTCCCACCATGACCTCCCAGACCACGCCATAATGATTGACACCCTGTCCAAGTCTAGAAATCAACAACAACAAATAGAAAGCACTATCGAAGCTTCAACTGTAATGACCCGCCTCGTCGCTACGATATCACTACTTTAAACGTATAATTTTCAAATTTTAAATAAAAACTCTATTAATTTGATTATGAAAATGAGGGTAAATTTATTGAGATAATACACTCATAAAAAATGCACAAATACGTAAACAAATACATACATATATCTATATATATATATAGATATATTAAACCAATACATGTCAGTCACATGTCAAAACATGATTCAGTTTTTACATATATCTAAGCTTGAGATTACATGTCCGATCAAAGAGAAATAAGGAACCAACTAAGAAAGAGTTAATAACAAAACACAATTTTCTCCCAAAATAAATTACAACGTTATCATATCAGCTTGGCGATACTCACAAAAGGATTTCCCTCAAACATCACATACTATTGCTTATCTGCTCCCATGAACGAAGGTTTGCGATCATCACAAGTACCAACCACACAATACAAAATTTCACGGGTGAGTTTATTATACAAGATCAATAAGCACCAAATGACAATGATTAACAAGAAAACAATAATAATAACCACAATCATTCTCAGTAATCAATCAGTTCAACATACACTCAACAAACTAGTCATCAACTTTTTCCACAATTCAAATCTATTATGCTCAGAATGATGCATGCACCTGACTCAACTCTCAAATGCAATGTGGTACCATTCATCAGAAAATAGCCTAAGCGTGCCCACATGACACTCTCACTTAGGAAAATGATGCAGTAGCTTGTCGAGGTCACCCTATCGTGCATAGGCCACCCCCCATGGTGATCAGCTAGAGTCACAAAGGAGTTCCAAACCGAGTGACATGCCCCAAATACCTACATTTTTATCCTCAAAAAAATAGTAGGTACTTACTGCCACCATTTATACTATTTCCATGCAATTGTGAATTGTATGAAACATGGACACTATCAATGCACTGACCATAGATAATTAAAATTTCTAAGCAATCCCTTTCCCACTCTAGGGATGCTTGAAATTCTTAAACCAAACATCTTCCCTCCCAGGGATATCCAACAAGTCACTACACCCCATGTACATACACAACATACACAACATACATCACTGCACCCCCCATGTATATACACAACATATACAACATCGTCAACTTCGACATCATCTCTCATCAATGTCATCATCAACATCAACATCATCTCATATTAATATAATCATCAACATAATCTCATTTCAATATCATCAACATCACAAGCAATTGTATTCCACATATATACATATAACACATGCCTGGGATTCACATTCCTCAAGCCTTTAGACAACACAAATCTCATACTTCACAACCCATAATATCACGAGACTGATATTTTAGGAAAATTCTCAATTAAAGAGGAGACCTATAATTTACAAAACAAACTCATGTCCATTTAAAATTTAATAAAGAAGTAAATAGGAGAACAAATTATAAAATTTTGCCCAGAGTCTCCTCTATAATTAAAATATTTCCCAAAAAAATAATTTAATCATTACAACAACAACATTATTCATAATTTCATTCATCAATAATAAATATATCGCATCTCATTAGTTTAAAACACATTTTTTCTAGAAAATCAGTACACAACAGGGACAGACATACATCCCCTTAATTGGGTTCCCTAACTCCAACTATGGTATCAAAAGTTGTAAACAAACAATAAATTCTCCTCCCGTATCTATATCCCTTTGTTAGCTCCTTCTGTGTCATTTTGAGATCTCTTAGGTTCACGTCCTTTGGTCCAAACACAGAGCTCTATATA
The DNA here is from genome assembly GCA_007407185.1 of Glycine tomentella. Lineage (NCBI taxonomy): Eukaryota > Viridiplantae > Streptophyta > Magnoliopsida > Fabales > Fabaceae > Glycine > Glycine tomentella. The sequence continues at coordinate 334,452 of PYAF01002009.1, read as the reverse complement.
CCAAATCGAAGATAATTCAGTATAGATTTTGAAGACAAGGTTAATATTACCATTCGGGGTCGAATACCCACTCAAATGTAAAAGGGGCTAAAATGGTATTTTGGGAGTCCACATAAAAAATACGTCGTTTTGAAATTCTGATCACACTAATGTGACTGAGGTTCAACGAAGGTCACAAAAATGACATCAATATTATAAAAAGGAAACTTTTACAACATCTCATTTTCAAAGGTCTTTCAAAGGAAGTGTAAAAACACCCAATAACGGTACCCAAATCACAAGAGATACTAAGAGAGGCTTAAACTAACTAGGAGAATACAAGAAAATCATAGTTACCTCGAAGAAACCATGAAAGGAGGATTGGAGGTTCCATTTTCTACCGAATCCTCAAATTGAGTTTTGAAAATGTTGCTCCGATTAAAGTGTTTCTCTCTGTTCGGTGGTCCGATGGCAAGCAACGATGACTCATGGCGGTCACCAGTGGTCGTGGGTGGTGGAAGAGGAGGATTGGAGGCTTGAACGAGGTTTAAGAGAGAGAGACGAGTGAAAAATGCATTTTTCGGTGCTTGTGGACGTATTTATAAGTTGCAGTGCCCGCTTAGAGAGCTTGTCTCGCTCAGCGCAATTCTCTCTCTGTTTGGAATTGCGCTTAGCATGTTGGTCACACTTAGAAGAACATCAAAAGTTATTATTTTGAACATCGCAACGGTCACAACATGCAGAGATGGGTTGTGAACCTAATGTAAAAATTTGAAGCTGATCCAATGGTTAATGAGCTTGAGATCGTGGTTTTACCGAAACAGGTTTTGGGTTAAACTATCAATCACACATTTCAACATAAATCAAACAAACTCCACACAACTTAACATCTAAACCAAGCAATTGCACAAGGATAATTTGAACAACACTTCAACTAATCTAAACTAATCAAATAACACAAAAAATACATTAAACATATATTTTCAGTTATCGAAATTTCAAGGTGTTACATCAACAAGTGACAAAGATGAGATTTTGAATTTGATTGGTCATTAGTTGATTATGATTCCGTTGTTGCCTCTTACCGGGGCCTGCGGAGGAGAGACTCATGATGACATTATTGGTGCAGTCATCCACGGTGGTCGTCATGGGCGCTCAAGTTGTCCTTAATTAAAAATACCAATTCAACATCTATGACGCATCTCTTACATCCATATTGATTACGAACTTTACCACCGTAGCAAAGACTCCACCGACACCACTATCCGACCCCTACTTCAAAATCACCATTTACTCCAAAAAGTGTCTCCTTTCCTTTTTTCCCACTTAGGATTTTGAAACTCATAATTTAATGTGATCAAAGAGGAATTGGTTTTTAGCAATTGTTGAGCATGGCAAATTGCATCAAATTCTAAACAAAACCCTAAACTAACTCTAACCAAGAACCAACAAATCAAAATTCAATTTTCAGATCTATGGAAACTTGAATACATTTTTTTAAAAAAAGGTGATGACTAAAATGTTAAAATTAAAAGTTGTTTATTTGCAAATAAACCCTTTCATTAAATTTTTTTTATATTTAACGATATAGGAAAGTTGCTTACCCTAAAATAACCCACAAGATACTAGTTCACCATAGAAGTCATCCATTTTAATTTTAATAGAAAACAAAAGGTTAAAATGACCTATTTGATAATTTATCTTTCAAAAAGTTCAATTTGGTTCTTTATCTTATTTTTTTTTAGTATAATTTAATTCTTTATTTTTTTAAAAAAGTTTATTGGATTCTTTATCTTATTTTTTTTCAATTTGGTCCTTCAGTTTATTTAAAATCGATGCCGTTAGTAATTTTAAAATGAAATTTTTTGTTTCAATTTTCTCCTAATTTCCTCAATTTCATTTTTAACTAAAAAAAATTCATTCTTAAATGATTAATAACGTCAATCTTAAATGGGTTAAAAGACTAAACTGTATAAAAAATAAAATAAATAACTAAAACAAACTTTAAAAAAAAATAGATAAAAAATTAAATTAAATTTTTTAAAAGATAAAAAATTAAATTAAAAAAATACCAAAAAGTTTGTTTGGTCAAACCAAAACACACAATTCTGTTTTGAACATTTCTCAAAGATGGCAGATGGGTCAATCCACGGCCCTTTATTTAACGGGTTGACCCAATTTACCCATGCTACTTACTGCTCCACGTTTTTGAGGGTTTAGGGTTTAAGTACTTTCCTCCACGGCTCCGCCCATTCAAGACAAGCGATTGCACCTTCCCTTAGTCGACGGTATCACTCTCAATTAGAATCAAGAAAAATCAACTGAAACATCAAAGCATAGTTTAGGATTAGGTACTCAAGCACGTGTTCTATTTCGTCGTCGTCTTCTTTAAATTCTTTTTGGGAGTGTTGCTGAAAGAAGGAACGAATTTCTTTTTAGATAATCTGTAAGTGTCAGAGATTCTATCTTCCCAGCTTGCTTCATATTTGTTTTACTAATATATATACTTTGGATTGCTAAACAGGTGAAGAATGGAGATAAATTTGGGAAAACTCGCATTTGACATTGATTTTCATCCCTCGGATAATCTCGTTGCCGCCGGTCTAATTACCGGTGACCTTCACCTGTATGTTGCTTCAGATTGGAGCCGCAGTTTGCCCGGATTTTATTTAAGTGTAAAATGTGTTTTTGGTCCCTCAATCTTCGGTCAAAATTGGTTTTAGTCCCTATACTTTAAAGACAATGATTTTGGTCCTAATGCTTTAAGATGATTGGTGAATTCTGTGAACTTTGTTCATCTCTCTAGTATCGTAAGTTCCATAAATAAAGATGGATGACATTCATCAATTATAAGAAATACATTCACCAAAATCATCATTTTTAAAGTGGAGGGACCAAGACCAATTTTGATTGAAAATTGTGGAACCTAAAATATATTTTATCTTCTATTTAATTGTTATTATTATTTGTACCTTTTTGTATTTAAGGTATTGATTATATTAAATTGTGTGTGCTGCAGATACCGTTATACTCCTGATAGCGTCCCTGTGAGGTATAAATTCTGAACCTTTTATTTTTGTTTGCTGAGTGTTGGTTTTTGGTTGCTATTCGCTCTGCTAATTTGTATTTTTATTTTTTTTGGTGAATTGCTGCTAATTTTTATTCCTGTATTCTTTTTGGTTTTTTGTTTCAGGATGTTGGAAGTTCATGCTCACACTGAGTCCTGCAGGGCTGCTCGATTCATCAACGGTGGACGTGGTAAAGCACTTTATTTTGTATATTATGTTGATGATTGATTATTTCATTTGGATGAGTTTGAACTTAAAATGTTTATTGCTATGCTTGTGTTTCAGCAATCTTGACAGGTTCTCCGGATTGCTCGATACTGGCTACGGATGTGGAAACTGGATCTACAATTGCTCGTCTTGATGATGCTCATGAGTGAGTGGATTTGCTGCAATTACACCTTTGTCATGATTTGGGTTACAGTAGATTCACAAGTATCCTCATTGCTTTAGAATTTGTTTGTGGTTTTTGTTGTGATGCAGGGCTGCGGTAAATAGATTGATAAACTTGACTGAGTCAACTGTTGCATCAGGAGATGATGAAGGTTGTATAAAGGTAACTTTTTTTTTTTTGAATTTCAATTTTCAAATTCTTAGCATTTGTATTTGTTCTGAATTTCAGATTATGTTATGGTCTGCATTGATAAATTTTGACATAGATATTCAGTCATTTTTTGTGATAGTGGATGGTAATAATAGATTGCTCATTTGTTTTAAAATTTCAGTCTTTCCCAGCTTAAAAATTAATGAAGCTTAATTAGTCATTCCGACTTGACTAATTTGAAAGTGCTATGCCCCTAGCAAGCACAGAAAGTATCGTGTCCAATGGTCACTTTCTTATTCTTATCTCATGCAAAAATCTGGACCACGATAATGGTTATTGTAAATTTGCAATCAATTCATCTATAATCCCTTTTGCTATGAGCACCATTTCTTATTTGAATATTGTTTCATTTATCCTTTTTTTCCTTTTTGTCATACATTTTTTCTCTCACTTTTATGGCATCATTTAGTCACTATTCAACTTACAGCCACCCATTACTATTCTGAAGATGGTGGCAATATTGATGTTTGAGTTATGGGAAGGCCAGGTGATAGTGTTTTCTCAATGTTTTTCATTTTTTTCTTCCTTCTTGTAGGTATGGGATACCAGAGAACGTTCTTGTTGCAATTCTTTTAATGCCCATGAAGATTACATTTCAGACATGACTTTTGTATCTGATGCAATGAAACTGTTGGCAACAAGGTAGCTAATTCTCTAACTTCACCTGCACCAAAATACCAATGGATAGAAAAGAATTACTTAGTTGTCACTAGGTAGTGATTATAAAGATCTTTTTTTGACTTTCTTGTGGAGAGGGATGCCATGTCAATTTATAATTGATTTGTAATTATAAAAAGAATGATGTGTGTTCTCTTTAATTAAGAAACCATAAGTACAAGATAATCATATTTTATATTTGAAATTTTGTAGCATTTTTTTGCCCTCAAGTTATGTCTGTATTGATTTATATTTTATAACTGTAACTTGTTGTGGCTAATAGTATTAGTAACTGCTGTAGAAATAAGATTATGTTTTTTAATTATCGTGTCTGCTTATTGACTAGCTGGTCTAGCCCAAATTTTATTAGGGAACATAGGTCCATTCCTTAACATATGCTGGTTGGATTTTATGAATAAACATGTTTATTTCATATTTGAACTGTTCTGCAACAATTAGTATTAGCATGTCCAAAACTGTGCTTTAATTTATTACCTTGATCCCTCCCTGCCTCCCTTTTATATCCTTGAATAATCACCTTGGGGCTGACAACTGACAGTTGCTTAAAACTGTTTTCATATTTTAACAGTGCTGTTTTCCTTGTTTATGAAAAATATTTTTCTAATTTGCTGTTACTAATTGAATTGCCTTGCAATATGCTTGATGAATATTATAACAATTTGTTTTTCAAATTCTACTTTCCCTACTTATCAATATAGTCTAAATTCTTTTTTCCCCTTAAATTTTCTTTTGTTGTTAAGTGGAGATGGGACACTGTCTGTTTGCAATCTTCGAAGAAATAAAGTAAGATGTATATCTGTGTTTTCTAGCTCCTTTTAAAACATAATCTATTTGTTACATTGGAATTTTAACCCACCCACCTTTTCATGATTTACTGACAGGTGCAAGCTCAATCTGAATTTTCTGAAGATGAGCTACTGTCTGTGGTTTTAATGAAGGTATCATAGTCTAAGGCTCTAAGCTCATTACTTTGCAACAAATTTGTATTCTTTTACAAGATTTTCTTAAAAATGTTCCTATGAAAAAGAATTATAAAAAAAGAACTTCATTGAATTTTTTTTCTGCTTTTATTCTTGCTTCATTGGAGAAGTAATTTCTTCTTGATTTTAACAGTATATTTTCTATTTCTATTATCACTTAAAAGTATTTTATACTTTGGCTAAATACCTCAAAAAATTGAAGTGTCTTTTTTTTTTTTTTGAATAAAAAATGCAACTATTTATGATTTTACAGCAAACCCAAACAGGCTATTTGTCAATTTCTTTCCTTGCACTGAAAGATGTACTATGTTTGACACATATTCTAAAATGATCACATAACTGATGTCTACGTTTTTTTGGCTGGGTGACCAGAATGGTAGGAAAGTTGTATGCGGATCGCAAACTGGAATCATTCTATTGTATTCGTGGGGATGTTTCAAGGATTGTAGGTATATAATGTGGAACATGTCAGAATTACGTGATAGATATGATTTTGTTTATGTAGGAGAAGCTGAAAGACATTAAGGATGTTCTCATTCTCTTGTATTTCTTATATACCTGTTTGACTGATCTAACTATTTTTCTTCAATTCCAGTGATCGATTTACTGATCTCTCTTCTAACTCTATTGATGCTATGTTGAAGGTGAATCAACAACATAACATGATTATTTCAGCTTCAGCAGGTTTTTCTTTCCATCCTTAGGTGTTGTAATAAACTTTTTTCTTCTTCTTTTTAATCTTAGCTTGATGAAGATAGGATTATTACCGGATCAGAGAATGGAATTATCAAGTCAGTCTTTCTCTGTTTGAGAGCATTGTTCCTCTTGTTTAAATCACATTTCAAACTTTTATTTCTGTTGTTCTCTGTTTCATTTATATTAGTGTTTATTTTTTTTTTATTGTTCAGCCTGGTTGGGATATTACCAAACAGAGTCATCCAGCCAATTGCAGAACACTCAGAATATCCTGTTGAATGTCTTGGTAACATACCGTCTCTTCCTCTGAGCATTTAATGTTGACTGGTTCTGTCTGCATGTGGACTCTATTGTTTTAAGCCCCAGTTCTGTAGTTTTACTGTATGTTAGCATTAATTCTGTAGTTTTCATGTCTCAGTGAGGTATTTTGGGACTTCAGCCGAGTATGATATTCTTTTGCTGTTTTCAGCCTCATTATGGAGTGCTCAAGCATTAGCATGCATTATTGTATGTTTTCATGTCTTTTCTCTTATTCCTAGCTTCTAGTAATCACTTATGGTTTCTATGGTCTTGTAGCATTCTCTCATGATAGGAAGTTTCTTGGAAGCATTGCCCATGATCAAATGTTAAAGGTACTTTTTCTAATTCTGTAAAATTTATAGGAATTGTTGCCTCTTTTTTTGGCAAATTTATACTAGACACTTGTTATCGTGATTGTAACTGTGAACCCCTATCTGGTTATCTTATTGGGGTTTCTTATCTTTGTTCTCAATAAAACAATAGTCCTTAAGAAGGTTAAAAAAATGTCCCTACCTCACTATTCCGTTTCAGTCCCTTTATGAAAAAACCTACAGTTTAGTTCCTACTTGGAAAAAAAGTTTATAAACTGATTCTTACTGTATGTTGATGCTATATCGGTATTAGATTTGGTCCCTATTCTTGACATCGTTATTTTGGTTTAGTCCCTATGTTAATAAATTTTACACTTCATTTGTCCTCACATAAAATTTTTACATTTTGGTCCCTACACTTGACATCATTTTTTGTTTCGGTCCCTGTATGAGAGAAAATTCTAATACCGCCATAACTTCAATAAATGTCTAGCACTATTTTGTAAATAATTTTTCATGTAGGTACTGAAGTGTAGACTTTTCTGTGCTGGGATTAAAACAAAAAAGTTTCAGAATTCAGATTAGAGACAATATATAATTTAACCCTTTTAATATCAAAGGGGATTCTTAGTGGTTAGAATTGTAAGTAAAAGAAAATAATTTCCACCAGAGTGCTTGTATTAATTGGGATGGACATTTGCAACTGAAAAGGGGACCGATGATGATATGCAATGGTATTTTACCAATGGGATTACATAAAGTTAAAATTTTTTGGTAAGTAAATATAGAAGTTAAATCAGTTAATATGGTCCATAGAACCTTAAACAACAAAAGAACATATATTTTGACGTACTGGTTGGATGAGTTTGGTTTGGCTTAAAATATGGTCTGTCAATCTGAGGTGTCTTTATTAATAATGGAGGGTAGGTCACTGTTAAAAATGTGAACCATTGGTTGCATGTGTCTGTCTATTGTCTGTCTATGCAAGTGTCTATATATTTACTATATTTTTGTACAGATTATACTAACAAATTAGTTGTCTGAACATCCAACATTTTCTTTTCATGCAGCTATGGGACTTGGATAATATTCTACAAGGCTCAGGAAACGCACAAAGAAATGAAGCTGGAGCTGTTGACAGTGACGATGATGAGATGGATCTAGATGATGATCCTTCAAAGATTAGTAAAGGTGAGATATGAGTTGTGATAGATGTGAATGTTATAGAAAGTCCATAACAAAAGAGAGTATAGACATGGTATGGTCATTTGGAAGGCTATGCTGTGCTTAAGTATGTGTATGCTGTGCTTAAATATGTGTTTTGACAACTTTTTCAGGGAACAAGAGAAAGAATGCAAATAATGGGAATGCCCTAGGTGGTTCGAACAACTTCTTTGCAGATTTATAGGAGGTTTGAATGCATCTCTGTTCAAATGTGTTGACCCAATCAGAAAACTGCCTTGATTTCCTAATCAATATCAAGTTGAAGGCGCCCATCCCAAAAATTGATACATACGTTGGACCGTGTCCAGATGATGGCTTTTTTGTGTTATTGGTACAAGGATGTAATTTTTTTTTTTTTTCAATATATGAAGTAATTTATTTATGTTAAATTATGAAATATAGTGACCATTTTTACTGTCGTTTCCTATTATATATTTTTGTGTTGTTTAATTGAAGTTCCAATTTCAAAGTCGTTTAAACGGTTTATTTGTTGAGTTGCCTTGGAGAGTGGGTTATCCTATGTGTTAACTAGTTGTAGATTGTAACTACGCAGGGTGGCTGTGATAAAATGTAATGGAACTCCAATGACCCATAACCAAAGGGACTATTGACTATGTTTGCCGCTATATACAGTATAAGCAGCAAGGTTCGAAATAAAACTACACATAGTATAGTTGTAGCTAACATTAATTATCATTCTAATGAGAAATTAGTCCTACAACGTACTAAGATTTTATACATTAAAATAGAAGTTGGATCCGCTAAGATTAAAGGTTCCTTACACTTTTGTCTAATTTTATACAAGGTTCATCACTCCTTGAACTCTGCCAAGTGTACTTATTTAGTTATTTTACTCCACTAAAGCATCCTTTCTTTTGCTAAAATAATGGCTAAGTATAGCGGATAGCTTTGGTGTAGACGAATACCCCAAACAGTACTGCAGCGTAAATAGCTTCAAAGGGACAATCTTTTGAAGTATTCAAGTATCCGTCCTGACCAAATACTCGAATGTCCTTGTAAAAACCAAGACACTAACTCAGGAATGTTGTTGGTTTTATTTTTGTAACCAATCTTAATTAATTAACTATTCCTATGGTTAACTACTTCTTATCATAACTGCTGTTAACTTCTCAACCGCTGTTAACTTTCCCATTATAACCATACACACATAACTATTTTTGATAGAAAAAGTCTATATATAGGTGTGTATTTTCAATTTTTGGGGTCCCTGAACTCACTCACATATAAAGTGCATATACACCATCCAGTGTAAATTGAGAGAAGAGTTTGGAAGACTCAAAAAATCACTTCATATTACAGTATTACAACCCAATTCAAGGAGCAATGGTGGGAGGTATTTATATTCTATTTTATTCCGCATTGATCTAATATTATTTGTGAAAATGATTAGATCATTAAATATATAAAAATCTAACATTTGGTATCAGAGCAATGTTCAACCTCTGCCTTGTTTTTATATTTTGAGTTTTTTGGGTTTTACTAAATATTTTGATTTAAAGTCTTAAAATAAAGTTTGATTTTAAGAATCATAAAGAAAATAAATTTCTAATGATTCTAGACTTTAAATCATGAAGAACAGTGTAAAATTTTATGAATAGAATTTTTTTTTTTAAATTAGAACTCGTGATTTAAAACTTTGCGTGCTTCTATATCCTTTTGCTTAAGGTTGAAGACAACTTAAGTTTGTGTCGTTTTATTAAGTTTCAAAATAACAATTCCTTTTGATTTTGACATTATCAAGATAACGTGCATGTTCTTGTACTTTTACTCTGAAAAATAAAAGCAAGTTCTTGTTTTCATTGCTTTTATGTTGCAAGAAATGTTATTTTGTCATCTTATGTTTTATAAATTCATATCAAAGATAAAATGTTAAATTATATTATTGAGTTACCCATAGGAATGAAAAATATAATTTGATAGTTTTATCATAAAGTATGTATAATGAATAAATAAATGTTTAGTGATCTTTATAATTTAATTAATTAAGGTTTAACCATAGCACCCTTAGTTAGTTAAATTACAAATTCAGAGCTTCTAGATCACATAGGAAAATAACATTAATTGTAATTAGTCGTATGTAATATGATAAATATCATCTCACAAGATTTTTTTATCATGTTTTTGTATGATTAATTAGGATAAAAATATTAAGTTATGTTCATGATTTGCCCACAGGGATTAGGAAATATAACTGATATGTTTTATCATTAAGTTCATATGAATTTTATTTGAATTAAAATTTTGGCCTATAGGCAAATTTTATGTCACTAAATTCATAATTCTTTGAGCATGTTTTACATTGGTAAAGCATGACAATGATTTATTTTTACCTCAAATTTTAAGAATAAGCATATATTTTGTAGTTGTACGTAAAGCATGACAATGATTTATTTTTACCTCAAATTTTAAGAATAAGCATATATTTTGTAGTTGTACAACCTGTTAGTTCTATTGAAGTTCCTGAATTGAGAGGGTCAATTACCCTATTTGGAAGTAGAGAATTCTCCTGAATTTTGGATATATGGACATTGATGAAACTATCTGAAAACATGAACCACCAACTATTATTGAGAACAGTGAACTAGATGAGGTGGATCGTTTTGAAAAATGGAAAAGATCCAACTATCTGTGTGTCATGTTCATTAAGACTAAGATCTCTATTGGTATTAGGGGCTCAGTGGAAAAGCATAACAATGCCAAAGTGCTTATGAAGTCTATTGATGAGCAATTTGAGACTTCAGGAAAAACACTGGCCAGTACTCTAATCATGAGATTTTCATCAATGAAGTTCACTGCTTTAAGGGGTGTGCGTGAGCACATTATGCAGATGAGGGACATTGCGGCCCAATTGAAAACTTTGGAGGTGGATGTCTCTGACACTTTTCTTGTCCACTTTATATTGAACACTCTCCCAGCACCGTATGGTCCCTTCAAAATATCCTATAACACGCATAAGGACAAATGGTCTATTAATAAGCTCATGACCATGTGTGTTCAGGAGGAGGGAAGGTTGCAATTAGAACAAGGAGAGAGTTCTCTGCTGACAATTGAGAAAAATGACAAGAAGATAAAATATAAGAACAAGGGAACTGGTAAAATACCACCCCAAACTGGAATTAAGAAGGAATCATCCAGGTGTTTTTTTTTTTTTGTAAAAAGAAAGGGCACATGAAGAAAGAATATTCTAAGTTCAAACAATGGTTTGAAAAGAAAGGTATGCCTACCTCTTTAGTCTGTTATGAATCTAATATGATTAACATAAATCATAACACATGGTGGATTGAATCTGGTTCTACAATCCATATTTCAAATACCTTGCAGGGTATGCAAAACCTAAGGAAACCAGTGGGTAGTGAACTATGCATCTATTCAGGCAGCAAGATCAGTTCACCTGCGGAGGCCATTGGAACCTGCAGTTTAGTTTTAAGAAGTGGTTTTATTTTGAATTTGGAAAAGACTTTTTATGTTCCTAGTTTTTCTAAGAATTTAATTTCAGTTTCAAGACTTGTACCATTTGGTTATTCCTTTTCATTTTATGAGACATCTTTCAGTTTATTTTATAATTTTGATCTCATAGGGAATGGTATTTTATGTGATGGTCTTTTCTATATTAATTTGCAAAATGATACCACTTATGATGTTATGCATGTTAATGTTGGCATTAAGCGATGTGTTACGAATGAGGATTCCTCTATGTTGTGGCACCGGAGATTAGGACACATCTCCATTTAGAGAATTAAAAGATTAGTGAATGATGGAGTACTTAATACTTTAGATTTAACTGATTTTGAGACTTGTATAAATTGCATTAAGGGAAAGCACACAAACAAATCTAAAAAGGGTGCCAAGAGGAGTACTAAATTATTAGAGATTATACATACAAATATTTGTTGTCCTGATATGGACTTATATGGTCAGAAATACTTCATCTATTTTATAGATGATTATTCACAATACATGTATCTCTACATGCTTAATAATAAGTATGAAGCCTTGGATGCCTTTAAGGTATTTAAGTCTGAGGTAGAGAATCAATGCGGTAAGCAAATTAAGATCGTGAGATTGGATAGAGGTGGAGAATACTATGGTAGATACACTGAAGATGGACAAGCACCTGGTCCATTTGCGAGGTTTCTTGAAGAGCATGGGATTGTTGCCCAATACAATATGCCTGGTTCTCCGAATCAGAATGGTGTAGCAGAAAGAAGAAACCGAACATTATTGGATATGGTGCGAAGTATGCTCAGTAGTTCCAAGCTTCCTAAGTTCTTGTGGAAAGAGGCACTTAAGACGGCAGTGTACATATTAAACCGAGTTCCAACTAAGGCTGTTCCAAAAACGCCATTTGAGTTATTTAAAGGTTGAAAATTGAGTTTACGGCATGTACGCGTTTGAGGATGCCCATTTGAAGTTAGAATTTATAACCCACAAGAAAAGAAGCTTGATCCGAGGACTATTAGTGGACATTTCATTGGATATGCTAAAAAGTCTAAGGGATATAGATTTTACTGTCCATCTCACAACACTAGGATTGTGGAATCAAGAAATGCTAAATTTCTTGAGAATGACTTGATTAATGGGAGTACTAGGAAGATATCAAAGTAATCCAGGTTTAGACCACTGGAAAGCTGCAAAGAAAGTGATGAGATACCTTCAAGGGACTAAAGATTACATGCTTATGTATAGACGGATTGACAATTTGGAAGTAATTGGCTACTCTGATTCAGACTACGCTGGTTGCATTGATTCGAGAAAATCCACTCAGGATATGTATTTATGCTAGCCAGCAGAGCTGTCTCTTGGAGAAGTGTCAAGCAGACCTTGACTGCTACTTCCACTATGAAGGCTGAGTTCGTTTCTTGTTTTGAGGCTACCACACATGTTGAATTGAGGGAGAGCTGCTTGAAGCACAAAGGATAAATTGATACAAGAAGGAAGGTTTTGAACTTTCAACATGCCATGAAGCCTTGAAGATTAATTTGTGATTGAATGTAAAAGTAAGAAAGCATTTCTGGTGATCCAAGAGCATTGCACTCACATCATTCATTGAATTTATGTGTTTAAGAAATAGAGTTCACAAGGCTTTGATAAAATTGCTTAAGTTTTTAAAACAAATCAGAAGGTTTTTGGAAAAATAAGTTTCTTACTAGTTTAATCGATTATTTTAAGATAAGAATCGATTATTTTGTTCTTTATATGTTATGGAAAACTTTTCAAGAACAATGTAATCGATTACGTATCGGGTTAATCGATTATTTTAACTTGATTCACTTTTTAAACTGTCTTGATGAACATTGTAATCGATTACCAATGAGCTGTAATCGATTACATAAGCTAAAACAAAAAATCATCTTTCTGTCTTAATCGATTACCCAAGATAATAATCGATTACATCATATGCTATGCTTACATGCTTTCTGTCATAATCGATTACCAAAATCCGTAATCGATTACCCAATACATTTCTTGACTTAGAAGCTTTCTGGCTTAATCGATTACCAGAGGTTGTAATCGATTACATAGTTCAAACTCGTTTTATACATCTTCCTGGTTCAATCGATTACCAAAGGATGTAATCGATTACACAGTGTTTTCATTATTGAACATCTTTCTGGTGTAATCGATTACTCGTCCGAATAATCGATTATTTTGTTATTTAATCATACCCAGAAAAGTTGATGAAAAACTTAATCGATTACAAGCTTGATTTAATCGATTACATTAGTAAAATAATCGATTACAGGAGCGTATTTAATCGATTACCAACGGTTACAAAAGTTTGTTATAAATAGAACCTTTGCTCAGCTGTTTTTCTAACTTGACAAATTCA
>PYAF01002009.1:296900-310930 GCA_007407185.1 Glycine tomentella | reverse complement strand
AAAATTACTAAACTATTTTAATCACTACAAGAAAATTCCTCAAATTATATTCATCATTCTTCTAAAATAACTCAAATTGAATTTTATTTCAAAGATGTACCAAATTCTAAAAAAAATCTTACTAGCTAGCAAATTTTAATTTTCTAATCATTCTAAAAATTCCTTCCCATCCATATTTAAAAAATCTGGGGTGTTACATCCTCCATGAACGTATCCATATGATCATATACTAGACAATTGATCCTGACCTTGGTGTTTGTAAATAGTGTGCAAAATAAATAAATAATACCTCATTTAAAACTTCCAGAAAAAAATACAATGTCATAATGTCTTGCACAAAAGGCACAAAAATAACAAAATAGAAAACAAGCTCCTAAAGTTATAGCAAATCCGGAATCCTCCTAAGACCCATAGATGTAACATGCCTCTTGAACACACGTTCAGGCAAACTCTTTGTAAAAGGGTCAGCAAGATTTTCTTCCGATGCTATCTTGGTTACCACTGTGTCTCTTCTTTCAACGATTTCTCGAATCAAGTGGTACTTCCTCTCTATGTGTTTTTGCCTTTTGTGACACTGTGGTTCCTTGGATTGTGCTACTGCCCCACTATATTCACAATAAAGTGTGATAGGACGGCTATCACCTGGTATCACCTGAATATCCATAAAGAACTTCTTCAACCATGCGGCTTCCTTTGCAGCTTCTAATGCTGCAACATACTCAGCCTCAATGGTAGAGTCAGCCACACATGACTGTTTGATACTTCTCCAACAGATCGCCCCACCATTAAGAGTGAACACATAGCCAGAAGTTATCTTGAGTCAATGTCTCCTTGGAAATCTAAGTCTGTGTAACCAATGGTTTCAAGACTCCTACTTGAGTCTAAGTATATGTTTAACTGCTATCCAGTGTTCCTCTCCAGGATTAGATTGGTACTTGCTTACTACTCCCATTGCATAGTAGATATCTGGTCAGGTGCACAACATAGCATACATAAGGCTACCTACTACTGAAGCGTAAGGTATCCTACTCATGTGTTTTCTCTGCTCAGGAGTTTTAGAAGAATGCTCCTTGGAGAGATGAATCCCATGCCTGAAGGGTAAAATTCCCCTCTTAGAATTCTCCATGCTGAACCTGGCAAGTATTTTGTCGATGTAATTAGCCTGGGATAATGCCAATACCCTATTCTTCCGGTCTCACAAGAGTTTAATACCAAGAATATAATTGGCTTCTCCTAGGTCCTTCATATCAAAATGTTTTCTCAGCCAAGTCTTTATGCCCTATAATACCTCTGTGTCATTACCAATAAGGAGTATATCATCTACATAAAGCATTAGAAAAGATACTGCTTCCCCTTGGATCATTTTGTACACACACGACTCATCAAGACTTTTCCCAAAACCATAAGACTTAATAGCTTGACCAAACCTGATGTTCCATGATCTAGACGTTTTCTTAAGTCCATAAATGGACCTTTGCAACTTGCATACTATGTTTGCTTGCCCTTTGGCTATGAACCCTTTTGGTTGCTACATATATATATATCCTCTTCCAAATTTCCATTTAGAAAAGCAGTTTTGACATCCATTTGCTAAATCTCATAATCAAGATTTATTGCAACAGCTAAGAGAATCTGGATGGACTTGCGCATGGCAACCAGCAAAAAGGTTTCTTCATAATCCACACCTTCTATTTGGGTGTACCCTTTCGCCACCAATCTAGCTTTGAAGGTTTCAACCTTCCCGTCCGATCCTTTCTTTCCCTTGTAGATCCACTTACACCCAATGGATCTTACCCCTTTTGGTGCATCTACAAGAGACCAAACTGAGTTGGAATACATAGAATCCATTTCACGATTCATAACCTTAAGTCATTCCTGAGTATCAACATCTCCTAGTGCCTCGTCATAACTCGTGGGATCATCATCTTCTTCAATAATGACATCCTGATATGATTCGTCCAACAAGAGAAATCTTGCGGGTTTACGAATCAATCTCCCACTACGACTTTGCCGCACTTGTTGTTGTGCATCTACAGGACGATCCAAATTAGGTGGATTAACAATTTCTGGAGGAACCTCATTACGTAGGTTAGCCAATTCTTGAATTTGTTTGTCCACAAGTGGTACTTGCCTTTCTACATGTTCCACTTGTTGAACATCATGTTAACTTCCGGTTCTAAATCTGGTTCCTGTGTGTGTTCAACTACAGGTATATTTTCCCATTTTTGAACAACCATAGGAACAAAAGTTGGAACCGCTTGAGGTTGAGGTGAAACTTGATCTGAGACTAACTCATCAAGAAAGACTTTACTTCTTGGCTTATAATTTGCCATATAGTCTTCCTCTAAGAAAGTCGCGTGAGTGCTCATTATGACCTTCTTTTCTTTTGGACTATAAAATAACCAACCTCTGGTTCCTTTAGGATAGCCTATAAACATGCATACTTCTGTACGCGAGTCCATCTTATTTGGCTTCTGTTTTAAGACATGTGCTGGAGCACCCCAAATCCAAATATGATTCATGGTGGACTTACACCCTTTCCATAATTCTATTGGTGTCTTTGAAACCGACTTGGACAGAGCTAAGTTCAAAAGGTACATAGTAGTTTCTAAGGCATATCCCCAAAATGAATCAGAAAGTGATGAATAACTGAGCATAGATATTGCCATTTCTAAAAGGGTTCAATTTCTCCTTTCAACAACTTCATTCTGCTGGGGTGTCCCTGGAGAAGATAATTGTGAAACTATCCCCTCTATGGTCAAGTAAGACCTAAACTCTCCAGATAGGTATTCACCCCCTCGGTCAGACCGAAGAGTCTTAATTTGAACACCAAGATGTTTTTCTGCCTCAACCTTGAACTCTTGCAGTTTTCCAAAAGCTTCGGACTTGTGATGCATCAGGTACACATGTCCAAATCTAGAGTAATCAACAGTAAATGTGATGAAATACTGATACCCTCCTCTGGCCTGGACATTTATTGGTCCACATACATCAGTATGTACCAATTCTAGCTGAAGTGTGGCACGATTTCCCTTAGCCTTGAAAGATCTCTTAGTCATTTTACCCTCTCAACAAGATTCACAAACTAGTATCAGTTCAAAGTTCAGGGATTTTAAAATCTCACTATTGACCAAACCTTGTATCCTATTAGAGTTAGTATAACCCAATCTCAAATGCCAAAGATAAGTTTCATTGGAAACTTTTCTTTTCTTTGATGAATGAACATGTTCAACATCCCCTAATTCAACATGATTAATCTCTCAGGGCACAGGACTAAGGAAATAAAGACCATTAATCATTTCACCGGAACAAATAAAAGAAGATGAACTTCTTATTGAAACTGAAGAATTAAACTGAACTGTCAAACCATGTTCAATCAAACAACTAACAGAAATTAAATTCCTCTAAAAATCCAAAATAAATAAACAGTTTTGTAAAACCAAAGTTCTGCAATTACCAAAAGATAAAATAACTTGTCCCACTACTAGTGCAGACACAAGTTCCCCATTTCCAAGCTTCGGAACTCTTTGTCCTTCACTTAAAGGCAAGCTATGTTTGAACCACTGCAAAGAGTAGCAAACATGGTTAGTGGATTTTGAATCAATGATTCATTTATCATTGCAATTCTCCACTAAACAAGCTTCAATCACATGTAAATTACCCATACCTGGTTGATTCATACGTGGGAAATTTTTCTTCCAATGCCCCTTGTTTCCACACTTGAAGTACTTGCCTTTTGGCTGCTTCATTGCAACTAGTTTGGCAATTGGAATACCTGATTTGTTTTTTTTTTTTTTTTGTTCTTGTTCCTTCCCTTGAGTTTCCCCTTAGGTTTCACAGAATTCTCACCAGCAAAAAGGGCACTTCCCTGCTTGACTAGAGATTGTTCAGCACTCTCAAGCTAGTGCATCAGCTAAGTATGGTCAAGATTCATCTTATTCATATTATAATTCATCTTGAACTGATTGACGTATTCAGGCAGTGATTGCAAGAGAAGGTCAACTTTTACTTGTTCAAATTTGACCCCATGGTCTTCAACCTTTTTGAAGTTTGCTATGATTGCCAGACAATGATCCCGCACACTCCCTCTAGACATAACTGTCTTGGTGGCTACATTCAGCGCATTTTGCCTAGCAGAGTTGCTAGACGTAGCAAACATACCATCAAGAGTCTGGAGCATCATTGCTCTACTCTCAATCATGCTCACTTGATCCTAAAGATGATTGGCGAGACTGTCTAAAATATAGCAGCAAACTGCCACATTTGCCTTCTCCCATCATTCCTTTTCCTGTTGAAAACGTGTCTTTGTTGCCTCAGGTACATCCTCAGCGGGTTGCGCTGACATAGGGGTAGTCAGAACAAAATTGAGCTTTTCATATTGAAGAACAATATCTAAATTGGTTTTCCATTGTTTGTAGTTTGTACCATCCATAGGTTTTTGGCTCAATATAGTAGCTAAAGGATTGAATGAAGACATTTTTCTGGAAAAAATAAGCACACTAATTACAAACAAGAATAACAACAAACAAATATAGCGCTAGTAGATTCTAATAACTACTACTCATTTATAGTTCAACAATTCATTAGTTATCTTTACAAGGCTTACGATGGGCAAGATACTTGTAAAACTAATATTGTTAGTTTGGGCCTTTAGTTCCATTGTCAGAGCCTCGATGGGAGGGTTAACAACTTTACCAAAGTTGAATGTATTTAACCATTATTTACTTTCAAAATTATCTTTAGTGTCTAAGTGTTGCCGACGATGAGTCGTACAAAACTTTACTAAAATTTTGAAAATATTAAGGTTTAATCTATCGAAATCTGATTATCCTTATCCGATGAGGCTTCAGCGATAACCATTTCACGAATAAACCCATAATCGGAGCCCGTAGGTTTTAAATTAATTACTTAATTAAAAACCTTCACCCATTCAATATTTTAAAATTTAGAATTTTCCAATTCCATCCAAGAATTGTTTAAATTCGAGTATTCTTTGTTTGATTTCAAAGACTATGTAAGCTACCGCAAGCCAATGAACATGCAAGCTTAGCTTATCGAAATTTTAAAATCATTAAGGTCCTAAAATCCGATCATGATAGGCAGCGTGTGCTTCACACAATCATGATAGATGATTGTGGTATGCAGCATGTGTTACCACATGACCACTTTAGAAGACCCACAAATTACTCGCAATTTAAACAGTTCTCTTAGGAAATAATCTGGATTATTTGTCTTGATTTTAATTATTCAAAATTAATTAATTCAATTATTAATCTAGATTTTTTAACAAAAATCATAATAATTTTAATTAATATTTGAAAATAATTTTGAATCAAAATAATCCTATAATAACTATCATACTAGTCGTGGAATGACAAAATAGCTATTATGCTCATATAATTTTCAAGTTATGCAACAATATGGCACCACCTATTCTATATGACATGTTATCACAATAAGCATGTTATCATATCATATAATTCATTCACTCATAAAAATAAAGCAATTATAAATTATACTTTAATCCATGGTTTCCTAGAGAAAAGAAAATAAATAAATAAAAAAGTTACAAATGAGAACTAAAATCTCTTCATCCCATATTCTTCTTCCTTTTAGTCCATAGGTTTTGTTTCAAGCCCCTTTATGGTAGCCATGGGCCCAATGTCCCAAAAAACCAAACTTTGGCAAGAAATCCTAAGTCAACTTTCAGGAACACTAACTGTCACGTCCACTGTGCCGTTACTCGAACTCATCTCAGGAGGAAACTCCAGGGGGAAGACAATCATTCTTTTTGCATCTTTCTTGATCTTCTTTTATTACAACTTTAGTATAATATCAAAAAAAAATCAAGAATAAAAAAAATCAAGGAGGAAACCTAATCATATGGGATTAGCCTCCTTGTTACAACCCAAGAAAATACATTCAAATCTCTACCATGGATTAAAGTTGAAAACCAAATAAAGCATAGATTTTTATGAAAAGAATTATAAAGATAAACATACAATACATATGATCAACAAATATAGAATCCTAGGTGTCATATTTCACGAAGCAACTAATTACATGAATAGTGAAACTAGATTTACATACTAATGTACAGCCAGGCTTTGATACCAATTGTAGGAACCATTGGATTTATGCGGAAGCTATTTAAGAACCTAGTATATTGGTATGCTTATCGAATCATCATTGTTTCATAAATACACAAGGAATATTACCTCTTTGAGTACTGATCTTTGATGATCTCTCACACCTTAGAAATCTTGTGTCACTGCACAATTGATCTCTTTGTAGTCTGTTGATAACAGACCTTCCAGTCTATCTCTCAAGGGGGAAGGGATAGTGTGTGGGCACTTTTTCACTATCAGAAGATGACCTTGCTTTAGCCTCTGTGACTATCCTCTTTTTTCTAGAGAGGGTTAAGTGTAGTATATATATGGGTTTCTAGAAAACCTAATCCTTATGTGTTAACGGGCTCTAGGTTACTTGGACTTTTTTTACACACTAGGCCCTTTTGGGCTTTAGTGAAAAAGCAAAAACCCAACAGGGATATGGTTTGACCATATCATTAGGAGTACAAGAATAATCAGAGGCATATAAAGAAGAATAAAACTCCAACATATGCTGATTAATATCTTCAGGCTTATCTAGAATGACCTCTCCATCTCTGAGTATAGACATACTCTTAGTAACCTTCCTATAACTTGCCAGTTTATGGAAAAAAAGCAATATTAGGGTCCCTATAAGAAAAATTCTCGGCCTTTGACTTTAATTTCCAGAATGCCTCTTCAAAAGTTAAAGCCTTATTCAATTCCACCTGAGCTTTATCTTCCAGATTTCTCAACTCATTAAATAAAAAAACTTTGTCAAGTATTGCTTTTGGATGTCCTCAACTACCTCCATAGCTTTCTCTACAATAGTGTGAACATTACCTTCAAAGCAGCCTTAAGAACCTTAAGCTTTTGTCTTAAAACCAACATTGGGCATCCTACAACTGGGATGTCCCAAATATCTTTTACAAACCTTCTACAATCAGAGTGCTTTGCCCCACATAGATAATATTTTAAAAGAAGATGAGCAAGTAGAAATGCCTTTGAAAAGGTAACCATAAGAGGAAAGTGGTCTGACTGGCTACGAAGCAAGGTGCAACAATAAATCGATTCATATAGGCTTAATAAATCTATCTAACCTCATTTCAATCAAATGTATACCTTCACAACCATTAGACCATGTAAAGTCATTACGTCGAGTCTGAAGATGAATCAAACTATGAGCATTTGTCTAGCCCCCAAAGTCTGAGGATGAAGTTAGCAAAGGTATTTTCTTCTCATCAACACCAAGAACCACATTAAAATCACCTATACAAACAACCAAGGACAAGAATGATCCTCTTCAAGTTGAGATATATCTACCCATAAATTATGTTATTTCACATAATTAGTAGCACCATAGATAGTTGCAATATGCGATTTCTTATCTAGATCATTCACAGAAAAAGCAATAGTTTGGTCCAAAAACGAAAAAAAAAAAGATTGGCTATATACAAGAAGAAAAAATACACTATAAATTAGGAGCCAAATCATACCTACTATTATCAACAAACATCTTTAACCCCAATCTGGACCAGAAAGGACAAGGGAGTTTCTCCGCCACAATCCAAGGTTCTGATAAAAACAAGAAATCAGGTTTATGCATAACAAAAAAATTGGGCAACACCCACTAGGTTCATCGCTAGCTAGGCCCTTATCATTCCAAGAAAAAATCTTCATAAGGAATGAGGATTTTGGACCCCTCCCTCTTAGGTCATAAGTCCTACCACCATTGTTCTTGGATTTCTGATGCAATCTCTTTTTCCGTGACTTAGATAAGACCTTAACAAAAGGTTGTGCTTCATGCTGCAAATCTGCATTGGGCATTTTGGGATGAGATTCCTCAACACGACCCCCCCAAAAATGGGAGGCCAAATTTATTTCTTTCTCTACTGTCTTGGGAGTAAAAAGCTGCCAAAGGGGGATGGCTTTAGTTGAAGCCAGCATCTCCCAATAAAGGGCACATATTATCAAGATTTTCTTCCATTGCAGGAGACACCGGCTTGTCATGTAGGACTACGATATCTTCTTGATGAATCACTTCAATCGAGAAGAGCTATCACCATCTACATTTTCCACCACCACATCATGCACCTATTCTAATCATCTGTTGCTATCTGATTAGCCATTACACCAACTCGAGCCTCCTTTTCCTTCTCTAAAGCAATTACAGAACCCACGGCTTACTGAAAGAGGGACTAACATTGCCTCTTTGCTGTTGCTTAGGAACATACACTGCTTTCCCTTCTTCCTCCAAAAACTTTTCTACCTTCTTGCTCTCATTATTGTTCTTATTCTTCCTTGCACCAGAACGAAAATTGGTCATGGTATGACCAACAATTTTACACTCATTACAGCAATTTGGAAATGTTGATAAATCAACTCCACAAAGAATGCAAACTTATCATGCTCCAACAAAATCTGGTCTCGTAACTCTTGTTTCAAATCCAAATCCACTAAGACATGAGCAAAGTGACCAACTGATTTAGCAGTTATGGCCTCATCAACTGCATAGGGAACCTCTATTCCACCTGCTATGGAGAAAATAATACAATTTCTCCAATATTCTTGATGTAAACCAAATATTAGAACCAACATTGTGAGTTTGAGTGACTCACCAAATTGGGATTAAAATCTGCAGTCCAAGAAAAAAGACGTAGAACTCCGGGAGAAACCTGACACGAGCCACTGGCTAAAAATCATCTATGATCCTCAATAGACTAAAAAGAAAATTCATAAAAACCCTTAACAATAGATACCATATGCCAACGACCCTAGGGATTCCATATTTTCGCAAGCTTCATATGCAACTCTTGCACTTTGAGTGGAGAATCCTCATTCGAGAGAATGAGACGACATGGAGATTTTTCTTGCAACTCTCCTGACCCACTACATACTCTACCTCTAGTATTTTGACCATGATCGCGTTCTCCTTGATACAAGCAACCAAGAGTTGGATTAGGGGTATATCACATGTATATGACCGCCTTAGTGGGTTCTCCCATTCCAATCACATTTTCTCCATTTACAAGGCTTGAACATGAAACATTACTTAAAGAGCTGAGCCTAACTCTACTTGAACCAACAATGTTATTTATTTATTTTTCATATAAGATCACAAAACATTTGAATATTTGATTAAAGTTCCTCCTGTCGATCACCCAATTATAGCATAATTTTATAAGCGAAATTGCACAATCATTAGAGTACCTAGGATTTGATACGAGTGAGATGAATAGTGGCATTTTCAAGGACTCTTCTGGTAGCTATGCAACAATGGTACATACTTTCTTAGAGAAATGAAAATAAGTTGAGATGAAACCAACTCAACTCAACTCGAGTTTGATGAGAAACTTTTCTTTTAGCTCAATATTGACTCAATTCAAACTCGCGAATAGTTAGGGTTATGGTGTCGGTGGTACTTGATCGAGTTCGATGATGGTTGTTTGGGTTATGGTGTGAGAGGGTGATGGTGTAAAATATAGGAACACTTCACACTTAACCAAGAGGGGGGTGAATTGGTTAGGCTTGGTAAATTAAAAATTTCTTTGACAAAATCAGAGTTTCCCTTTGGATCTTTATCACTTTAGAAACCAAGAATCTTTATTCAATCAAATATTCAGTCCAAGGTATCAAATAGCTCAAGATTGAATTAATAAACAAGGCAATATTATCAAGTTAAACAGACTATCATCAAGAAAGAGATCAAGATCAAAACACACAAGATTTATACTGGTTCACTTCAAACACTATAAAGCTACATCCAGTTTTCTTCCACTCAACACTAGAATGGAGTTCCACTATTGCAATTTTTCTGTTCTTACAAGTAATAACAAAGTCTCTCTTTATCCACCCTAGATAAAGTTCAGAAATCTAAAATACTATTAGATTCTTAGAGACAACCCCACTGAGAACACTACTCAGCAAACCCCTAGAGAAACTCTATCTCTAGTTTACAAGCAAGAAACCCAATTACAATAGACAATCAAATACAAGTTTACAAAAGAATTACAACCACAAAGTTTAAGGAAAGAAAACACCTTATGATCCAATGAATGATATGCTTATGAATGAATATACCAGGTTGAATGATGAAAACAATCTCAGAATATCTCTTTCCTTAACCTTTGAAAAGACTCTTCTTGCTTCAAGAATCACTTAAAAACCCATAAGAGTTTTAGTGAAGACAAGCACTCATAGAACCCAGAAAAATTACTAAGAAAGTGTTTAGAAAGCTTAGGTAGGCTCAGAATACGAATTGATCAAGTTTTTAGACAAGCTGAGCAAGGGTTCTATTTATAATAAACTTTTCTAACCGTCAGTAATCGATTAAACGCGCTCAATAATCGATTATTTTACTTATATAATCGATTAAATCAAGCATGTAATCGATTAAAGGGTTCTATAAAACCCTGGGTTGAAGCAACGAACAGAATAATCGATTATTTCGATATGTAATCAATTAAAATAAGAAGCTTCATAACCATGAAATACACTATGTAATCGATTACGAATTCTGGTAATCGATTAATGCAGGAAGCTTCATAAACATGTAATCAATTAAAGGGTTCTATAAAAACCTGGGTTGAAGCAACGAACAGAATAATCGATTATTTCGATATGTAATCGATTAAAACAAGAAACTTCATAACCATGAAATACACTATGTAATCGATTACGAATTCTGGTAATCGATTAATGCAGAAAGCTTCATAAACATGAAATACACAGAGTAATCGATTACGAATTCTAGTAATCGATTAAAGAAGCAAGATATGTTAAGCATAGGCATATGATGTAATCGATTACAATATTTGGTAATCGATTAAGACAGAGAGATGATTTTTCCTGTTTAGCCTATGTAATCGATTACAACTCAAAGGTAATCGATTAAAATGATCATCAAGGCAGTTTATATGTGAACCAAGGTAAAATAATCGATTAAACCGATACGTAATCAATTACATTGTTCTTGAAAAGTTTTCCAGAAAGCACTAAGAACAAAATAATCGATTATCACAATTAAGTAATCGATTAACTCAGTAGAAAACTTATTTTTCCAAAAACCTTTGATTTAACTATATATGGGTAGACTATAATTCTCAAAAATAAGAAATGGTACGTAGAGTAGTATTTAATTTGATGAGGAAATTATATATTGGAACTATATTTGAATAAAAAAAAGAACCTAGTATATAAGCAACCGTAAACACTATACCTTTATATCTACATTGTGAAACTGAGTATCAACATCATACACACAAAACTTGTGATGAAAGAATTTTTACAGAGAAACTTATGGTAAAAATAAAAAAAAAATGTTCATCTGCCTCCTTAGAAGTATAAAATATCAGATTCAAACTTACACTAATACCAGAACAACCTCAAAATGATAAATGAGGGTGTGCTTAGTAACCCATGTGCTCCTCAAGTGCTCCATTTTTTCCTCTTGCATAAAGAACCATCATTGGATTACTCTACATCAAAGAAAGTTAGATAATACATTGAAGAAAAGTTAGATATAAAACATCCTAACTTTTTTTGTGATAGAAGAAAGATTCACTTAACTGAATGATGAGAATATTAGCTATTAAAAGCATATTGTTTTCTATTTATTCTAAAGAATGGAAATCTTATATCCAAAGGACACTTCAAGTTAAGAGAATGTTGACTTAAATCGCAAAAAAATCATGATGTAGATATAAGTGCCCAACTGGTCCATGTGGTTTATTTGCTCAACTTAATGAGGTCTATTTCCGATATGCCTTGATCACTTATGTCAATGTAAGGATCTAGCATAGTCTAAAACATCATGGCAGCTAAGCTATTAGATTTTGAGAAGTTCTACATTATCTGATTCACTTTTTTTGCAGTAAGACATTATTTTATGAAATAAATCATTTGTCTGTATATTAAATAACAATTAGGAAATAAATTGTTATGGTTTCTTCTTTTACTTAAGAAACTCTGTTTGCACTTGCCAGGATTAGTGTATTTTCTTTTCTTCATGTATTTTCACTTTGCAGTGATTGGTGAAAAGCTTCTTATCGGAGATTGCATTTCATGAATTCATGACCCCAAGCGACATGCTCCTAAATTCTAGAAGTAAAATACAACTAGCTCTGATTTAAACGGTCATAATTTTCCATAATATATTGTTTTCTTCCTAAATGTACATTCTGATAATTTGCCAAAGAGAATAAACCAATATATGCAATAATTGAGCTGGTACAAAATAGAGATTAATCACTAATAAGCTAATTAACCAAAAGCAAAAACTAAAATGATCAAGTAGTAGACAAGTTCTATTCAAATTCCGAACCAAACAGAACTGAAACAACTTTATCTATTACAAAAGTTAAATTAAATAGGTAGGATAGGAATAGGAGACAAGAGGTTCAAACTCATGAAATACTTAACCGATAAAAATGAACCTTGAAGAGCACATCACGATCATGCAAGCCAGAAGCAGAAAACGATAATTGCAGCACAAAAAAAGCAACTGTAATGTAAAATGAAGTTTGAACACTGAAAGTGAGTGAAAAAAGGAAGTGACGATGCGGAAATATAAGCACACTGAGAAACTCGTTAGGAAGAAAAGGAAGAGAATAACCTCGATCTAAGAGAACCTAAGGACGTTCTCGACGACGTCGTTTGGAGCGTCGACAAGATTACGAAAATTGTCGGCGATGTGGCCTGCGGTGACTTCAAAGAAGCAGTTTCCCATGGAAAAGTGGGCTCCAAGTGTGAGTGGCTTTACCTTAGTTCGCGTCAACCTTAGCAGCCTAATGAATAAAATAAAAGAGAAAAACAATGTTTGCATCCAAACCATAGAGTAAAAAAAAAAAAAAAGTTGTGACACTGAAAGAAATAAAAAAGAAAAAGAAAAAAAAGACAATCGCAAAGATTGCAAGTACCGAAAACTGGAGGATTGGAGAGGCGTCGACGAGAATGAAGCTCCATTAACGGATGTAAGTGAAAGTTAGGATTTCGATCGAATCAGGGTTTCGAAGAATAGAGAGAGAGAGAGAGACGAAGATAATTTGTACGTGAAAATAGTGTTTTCCCCTCTGTTTCTCTTTCCTGTTTACGAAGAATACATTACGAAGAAGAGTGAGTGAGTGAAGGGTTTAAAACAAGGTTGAGGACTGCCAATCCCTAATTAGGCAATCATTTAATCAGTTAAGACCCTAACTCAAATTTCAATAGTTCAATCTTGATTAAATTTTACTTGAATCAATAATAATAATAATAATAATAATAATAATAATAATAATAATAATAATAACACAAAAATGATAATTAATTTTACACCATTAATATAATAAGTGATTTAGTGAAAAAAATAATATTTTTAAATAATTTTTTTATAAGACAATTATAATACAACTGGAAGGTATAGAAATTTTTATATTTTTGTTTACTATATTTAATGAAGGGATCACGAAAGAAATTTCGGTCAAATTTAGCCTATAAACCGCAGCGCACTAGACTCCTTGCCGGCAAAAATTAAAAAATAATACAAATTAAATATTTATTTAGCAAAAGGGGGCAAACGGGGCAATATTTAGCAATCTGGTGCAACCAAACACGCCCCATCTGGGCATGTTTAAACACGCCCAAAACACGCCCAAGCTAGACGTGTTTAAACACGCCCAGATGGGGCGTGTTTGGGTCACCAGATGGCTATATATTGCCCCAAAAAATCCCAGAATGCATAAGCCTTTCATTTTGCGTGATGTGTAGAAGTTGCTCTGCTTCAGGATCTACAGCTTGGGATTGGATATTTTGTGAAGATTAGCGCTGCAAAGAAGTAAGTTCTAAACCCTAAACAATGTTGCATATTATTTAAAGTTGTTATATTTTTTACTTAGAAAATTGTTAGGGCCATATAAAATTGTTAGCGACATAGCTGTTAGATTGATAGTGTGTTATGTTTAC
>PYAF01002009.1:275466-292535 GCA_007407185.1 Glycine tomentella | reverse complement strand
ATTCGAACAAAATTTTCCTATGTATCAAATACATTAAACCAAATACACGAACACAACATAAGCCCGAAAGCTTAGCCGACATCCATAAACCCTAAGTAAAAAAACATAAGCCCTGAACCCTAATCACAACTTAAGCCCTCAGACTAAACCGTAATCAAACACAAAGCTTGAAACACTAAAGACCTCAGGTTGATTCTACCCCTCATCATCACAGGCGTTTTCCCATCCTATAATCCAATAATTGTTCCTAAACAGACAACTATTCCTACTTGTTCCAACTTCTGTGTGTTTTTGTTTCACCTGACCCTCAACTCCAACATGATTATGTCAACATCAAAGCTTCGCGTGAAGCATCATATCCGCATAGACAAATTTGTCTGAACAAGTCTCTAATCACTACCCCAAGCTCAATGAAATAGAAAAGCAATTAAAACATCGTCAGTTGGACACCTAGAAGATAGAGACTTATCTTCGTCATTTCAAAAAGAACTGTTTGCCAAGGCAAAACTTGAATTGGAAAACTAATTACTATATATTAGTGAAGTGTATGTACCACAGCGCCTAAACCCTAATCGCAACATAAGCCCTGCACCCTAAACCGACACCCATAAACCCTAAGTCTATAGCCACAATCCATTTTAGTGAAGTGTATGTAACACTCATTAGGTTATTCACTGCCATAAACCCTAAACCGGGATCCATGACCCCTAAGTCTGAAACCGAACAACTAAACCCTACTCACAACATGAGACCTAACCCTAAACCACAATTTATCATCCATAGGTCTGTAACCCAAGCCCTAAACACTAATGACAACATTAGACCTAGATCGGAATCCATAAACCCTAAGTCTGTAACCGATGACCTAAACCCTAATCACAACATCAGACCTAAACCTAAACCGAATTCCATAAACCCAACGTATGTAACCCAAGCCCTAAACCCTCGTCACACCATCAACCCTAAACCTAAACCGAAATCCATACACCCTGGGTCTGTAAACCAAGACATAAATCCTAATCAGAACATCAGAACTAAACTCTAAACCCTAGGTCTGTTCCTAGCGCCATAAAACCTAATCACAATGTAAACCCCTAACCTAAACTGAAATCAATCAACCCTAATCACCACATTACACCTAAACCCTAACCCGGCACACACAAACCCTAACTCTGTACCCCAACCCATAAACCCTAATCACCATGTCAACCATAAACCCTAAACCCAATTTACATAAACCATAATCACTACCTCAGGGCCTAAACCCTAATCACAATATAAGTCCTGGAACCTCAACCGATACCCATATACCCTCAATCTGTACCCACAATCCATTAACCATACACATACGTCACTACCCCAGGCCCTCAACCCTAATCACAGCCGGATTACGTAACCCTAATCACTAGGCTACACCCTAAACCCTAATCACATCGTAAACCCTAAAACTACACTAGCATACCTTAAACCCTACTCACCCTAAACCCTAATCCCTAGGCCAAACCCTAAACCCTAATCACATCGTAAACCCTAAAACTACACTGGCATACCTAAAACCCTAAACCATAAACCCTAAACCCTAATCACTAGGCCACACTCTAAACCCTAATCACATCGTAAACCCTAAAACTACACTGGCATACCTAAAACCCTACTCACTAACCTAATATATATGTCGCTAACAAGTTCATATGATCCTAACATTTTTCTAATTTAAAAATATAACAAACTAAATACTATGCACAATCAGTTAAATCGACTTACTTGTCGACAGCGCTTCGAATTCGACAGGGCTTCGCTTCAGACAAATCAACACCCAAAATCTAGAGAGAAGGCAGAGCTAATTCTAAAGAGAAGGCGGAAGGACCAAATGTCATTTTCAGGGGGTATTTATAGGCCAAGGGGACCTAAACACGCCTGGCTTGGGCGTGTTTAAACACGCCTAGCCTGGGCGTGTTAGGTTGCCCCATTTTGCTAAATATTCCCCCAAACGCCCCCTTTTGCTAATTAAATAATTAATTTATATATATTTTTTAATTTTTTCCCATTTTTGAGAGATCTTAATGGTAAATTAGTTTTCACTTTTCACAGCTTGTCACCTACTCAAGGTTTAAAAAAAAAATGGTAAATGGCCTCAATTGCGGTCATAATGTCAAAGTTTTAGAATTTTGTAATGGTAATAGTGTGTTGCATACTTGCATTAGTTTAACTTTTATATCATGAGAGTATATCAATGTCATTAAATGAGATTTTACAAGTACACTATAATTTAATTATTAATTATATTTATTCACACTTTTCCATAATAGGATTTGATTCTCTACCTAACTGTTGCGTTAGTTTTTCCAGATTTGTTTGCTAATAACATAAATACCTGAACACATACTGGCACATTTTTCTTTAATATTTCAGTATAATTGATTTTTCATTTTCAAATGGGATTAACATGGATATTTAAGTTATCTCAATATTTTTTTTGTTTTGTTTTAAAAAAAAGTTATCTTAACAACAAATTTTAGATTTAAATATATGTTTATGATCCCTAATATATATTTGACTTTTTTTATAATTTTTTTCATGTTTGTTCTCTGATATTTAAAAAGTTTTATTTTAGATCTTTTCTATCAGTTAAGTGATGATGTATTTATTAAATATTTGATAAAATAATTTGTGATGACTCAAAAATCGTCAATATTCATTTCAAAACTAAAATTCCAATTTTTGGCAACTAAAAGCCCCCAAAATCATTTTCTAGCTAAGTATGGTGAAATAGTGGTGTGGTTGGTACAAATTTAAACTTTTTATTTCAAGCAAAATAAAGTCCCTTTGAGATATATCATTCTCTCCCATTATGCTGATGTTGATTGATCATCATCATGGTCTCATTAAAAATATAAACTTAAACAATTAAAACAAGAAGAAAGGAAATTAAAAACCACTAATTAATTAATCGACAGTAGCATTATCATAATCATCATTAACCTATCTAACACATTATTCTTCTCTTCTCCCTTAGATCAAGAACTAGAAGAAGACCCATTAACACAAGTAGTGGCATTGAGGTGGTGCAAGTGGCATGACAGTGTTAGGGTTGGGCGCAGGCGGCACCCGACTGTGTTGGTAGGGCTCGCACCGGCTTCATTGATGGCACAGGGGTTCAGTGGTACGTAATCTACATGCTAGAAGAAGTGTTTGGTCACGGAAGGGTCGTGGGCATCAGATCTAGAAGTGGAGGAGGTGCACAACGTTAGAGGATGGTGGTGGTCAGCGGGGTTGGTGCAAGACAAGTTCTGGTGGTTATGGTTGATTGGCACATCCTTCGTTGTTGGGCGGGAAGACCTTAGATCCATTGTGTTCAAATCAAAGTTTCCGAGTTTTTGGTGTCCAAATTTGAATTTGTAGACCTCTCAATCGTTTCCACTCTGTCTTCACCTCCCTCTCCAGTCATCTCACTTTTGTCGCATGCTCTACTTTGATGACGATGAAGCTTGCAGAATTGATTTGCCTCAAATCGAATTGGCTTCTTTGTCGTCTTCATCATATTCTACACAAGTTTTTAAATCTAACAAGTTTTCTGATCTTTTTTATTCTTTAATTGATTATGACGATTTTTAACCACCATAAATTGTAATATAAAATTCAAAATGAATACTGATGGTTTTAAAGTCGCCACAAATCGTATTTTTAAAAAGTAAATAATCAATCACCAATCCTAACAACAAAGATAACAAATAAAACTTTTCAAATTTTTTAAAACTAAAAATAGCAAAGAATTTTTTTTATCAAGAATCAAAAACAAAAATCGAGTATGTATCAAAGATCAAAAACATACTTTAGCCTAAATTTTAAGCTAAAAATAATCACAACAACGTGTAAAATTAACTCTAATTACTAAATAAATACTAATAATGTGTTTAGCAACTATTTTTTTTCCAAAAAAATAATAATAACTTATTTTTTAAAACTTTTCACGCACATATTTAACGTGAGGAAGCTTTTATTCTTTAAACTATATAAATGTAAAATATATTTACACACATTTAATAAAAAAATACTTATCATCACATTATGTTAATAAATAAAATATATTTGGATAAAATAATCAAAACTTATTAAGTAGATGAATGATTTTTTTATTAGTAATATATGTAAATTAAAATGAAAAATTAAACCAAACCGTATACCATATCTTTTTTTAGCGGTGATATACCATGTCTTTGTACCAAAAGAAAAATCGTATACCATGTTTCTACCAAAAACAAAAGAACTACACCAAAAAAATCCGTATAGCATGTTTGGTTAGGCCCCCGTGACTTGCGGAATTGGCCTATGCTGCTGCAAGTTTGTAACAGAGTGACAGACGCTAAGACGTTGTTAATTTTATCAATGATTATTTCTTTTATTCCAAGCCAAAAGAAAGAAAGAGCTTGGGGCGTAACACCTACTTGGACCTTGTGTCTCTGATAATGAAAAATTGCTATTGAGACCTCAATTTTTATTGTCACCCCAGCTAATGTGAAATTGCTTGCATGCTCTCCTCCCTTTCCTTTCCCTTCCTCCCTCACTTTGGTTTGACACCCCAACACCTCTTCTCCCTTCTTTTTTGCATCATACTACAAACACCAAATCTAATTCCCTTATTTGTTTTGCATCAATCACATTCTTTGAATTTTTTTTGAGTTTTCCTTCATTTCACATTTTGCAATTTTGGTGGGGGTTTTTTTCTCAAATTTTTTCCAATGGAATCATAATTTTATTATTTTTCAAAACAAAAACAAAATATGTTTCCATTACTGTCTAGGTTGAGTTATCCAACGAAATTACGATTTTATTGCACAAATGTACAACATAATCATATTTTCATTGTTTATGTATTTTCCCCTCATATTTTACAACATAATTATGATTATGTTGTTCATTTGTGTAACAGAATCATATTTTAGTCAAAAGGATATTTTTGGAATTTAAAAATATTTAATAAACATGGAGTGAGAATAGCAATAATGTGTGTGAATAGAAATTACTTTAATAAGGGAATTTCCTTTCTCACCTTTTCTAATGCTCTTTCTACCTCATGTTTTAATAAGGGAATTTCCTTTCTCACCTTTTCTAATGCTCTTTCTACCTCATGTTTTATTAAAAATATGGGGAAAAAATCATTGTTGCTATTGCTAATATTTCCAACATCACCTCTACCTCTTCCACTTTTCTCACTCACAATTCTCTTCTTACCATCTTCTATAAGACCCTCTTCCATTTTTCTTCCTTTCCTACCAAAGTGGATCCGCACCATTTGTTGTAGCATGGTGCCCCCCACATACACTTCTCATAAGCGTCGAGTCTGATCATTTTTGCGTGTTCGTTGTCGTCTCTAGCACCAATGAGTGTTTTTTTTTTCATATTTAAGTTTGACAGAAACACAAATTTGTTAGGTTGTAGGACATAGCACAATCATGATTGCACTATAAATTTGAACTCACTTACATAGCAAAGATGTGATTCCGTTTTGTATGTGGGTTTAGTTACATAGTAGAATCAAGATTCCACATTGTATCTCGCTTAGACACAATAAAATCGTGATTTCACTATATAACTGAACCTAGATACATAATGGCATCATGATTTCTTTGTGTATATGGATTCACATACACAATAAAATCATAATTTTATTGAGTATCTTAACATGGATACATAACAAAAATGTGATTCCGCTATATATTTGAACCTTTTTTTAATAAAATTGAATTAATTACATAAATATAAAAGTATGTTTTAGTGATATGTTGCTCATTGTCTTACCAAGTTTTATGTTAATTATTGATTGATTGTAGGATTTTTGTTTGTGATCGAAGCAAGTGGGGATGCTTTTGAGCATTTGTTAGAAGCAAATGATAATGTTTTGGAAAATCCATTAGTTGAGAACCATTTGATTAAGAGGTTGAATATGAGCCTCTATGAAGACTATTTACAGGGAATTCTTCACCACTACAAAGGTAAATATTGAATAAGTAATTGTTAGTTGTTGACATTTGTTATGTCTATGATGTTCAAAAAATAAATGATTATTGGATTTAGGCTTTAGGAGAATATGATTATTTGTTGAGGTGGGTTTGACTAGTTGCAAAGAAGATCAATATGTTATTGTCATAGAAATGTGGGAAATAGTACCAAGAAAGCCATTTGTTTTATTTTTTTGTGAAAGGAGAGGAGAGTATAAATCATACAAAGACGTATTAACCTGCAAGTCTATTGACACAAAAGAATGTAAGTGTTCGTTTAGACTTAAAAGGGAGGTTTATACTACTACAAAACAAACTTTTTACATCAGTTTTACAGTGCATTCGACGTCGGTTCAAGAACCGTCTTTGTAATGAGCGTCATTGAAATATAAGACTTTCGACATCATTTATTGAACCGTCTTCGTACCAAAGGGTTCTAAGACGGTTGGTCCATAAAACCGTCTTAGTAGTATTGTGAAATATTGTTGAATCATACACATGTTGATCATTTAAGTAGTAAAAAAAAGACTTTTAGATTAAATGACCAAAATCATGATAAAATCTAGTAAGATTTTACTGACAATCAAAAGTCAAGATGAAGACAATGTCAACATCATCAAAATTATATATAATGTATGACAAAAAATTGGTCATCAATAAAGGAATTCCAAAACTAAAATATAACATTGAAGATGTTATTAGATATATTGTGGTCATATTGAGATTATATCAAGTTTTTTTTTTTTTTTTTTAAAAAATCTCATTGTGTTGATTATTGGTAATACCTATATGACAAACAAGTATCAACTTTCATGCATTATTGGAGATTATTACCTCAAAATTAGTAGTTTAGTATTGTTTCATTAATTTTTAATTTTTATAAGCCAACAATTAATTTTTTATTTAATTGTTTTATAGTAATTATAGTAACTCACAGTTAGTATTCACTAAAATCATTAAAATTATTTTGCAACTCAATTTTTTTTACTTTTTCTATTACCCACCGACTCTCGCTAACGTATGACACAATAAATCAGATAATTATTTTTTATGACATATATTTATTATGTAGTTGAGTTAAGTTGTGTTTGATTGAATTTGAAATTTGTGAACCTAATACCCAAACCAATTTTAATTGAATGCATTAAAAAAACTCTAACACAATCTAACTTACAAAAATGTAATTGAGTTAGATTGAGTTTTGAACGAATTGCTGAGTTGGATGTAATTCGCTTACATCCTTACATCATTTGATTGGACCAAAATCCAATCTGTAATTTATTCCTTTTTATTTTTATTTTTTTAATTTACTTTCTTTTAACTATTTATATGTAGTATCTTTCAATCTGAATTGATAATTGTATCAAAGTTCTAAATACAAACTTAGAAT
Source organism: Glycine tomentella (assembly GCA_007407185.1). NCBI lineage: Eukaryota > Viridiplantae > Streptophyta > Magnoliopsida > Fabales > Fabaceae > Glycine > Glycine tomentella. Next base: position 285,146 of record PYAF01002009.1, on the reverse strand, counting down.
TTTAAAGAAGATAATATCACTCCCCATATTCTTTTTCTAAAAATTATTCAGAAGACTTTTACAACGCAAACAGATGTTTTCCTCCTAATAAAACCATAATATGGTACATTATTTCTTACAGATTATTTACGAGAAGTTTGAATATAAAATAGCTAAAAATTTACATATTATTACTTTTATTACAAATAATACCACAAATATTTTAAAAGCCTTAATTTAAGTTTTATATATTGTAATATATTTATGGTCGGGTCGGATTACTTTTGTTAAACTATAACTGACCTTTTGTTTGTAATAAAAAAACTATAACTGACCTTTAGTCATCTGAAACACCCAGACTATGCTCTATATTGACGTCTTATTATTAACAATAGATTGTTGTTTATCAGTCCCAGAGTCGTTTTTTGCACTTTTCAGCGCCTTTTTGAATTTGGAGATCTCTTTGTGATGTATCTGCCACTTTCTTTCAAGTGATTTTATCTTTATTTCGCTCTTAAAAAGAAAAAGTAAAGAAAAGAAAACGACAGAATGTTCCCCCGTCCCTCCAATAATACGTGTTATTTTATTTTATTCCTTTTCAACTTATTTCTGTATATTTTTATCGTTAAATTCTCCTAAAATTTAGATTAGAGTGAAACATATTATAATTACGATATTAAATACTAATTAATAAGAACAAATTTAGAATTAATTTAAGCAAAGGTAAATTAGGACGTTAATGTTTCACTTTAATTCAAACATCAGTTGATTGATATATAAAAAGTACTATAACGAATAAATTGAGAGAAAGTGTAAAACTATAAAGGAATAAAGTGCAACCTTTAAATTGCAGGAAAGAAAAAGACAAGTAAAAAAAAATTGAATTAATTTGTTGAATGATTTGTAATAATTATAATATGTTAAAAAAATTCAAATTGAAACGCTAATAGTAATGACAAGCTATAAAAGTAATTATTTTACTAAATATTATAATTTAGGTTTAAATATGTGTTGGTCCCTGAAAAATAGTTAAACTTTGTATTTAGTCCCTAATATTATTTATTTTTACTTTTAGTTCCTGAAAATAAATTGCATTTGATCTTTGTGGTTACATTGACTTTATTAATTTAGCACGTTACCAATGAAAAATATTTTGACGGTTGTGATAAAAGAAAATTCAAGGACTAAAAGAAAAATCTGAAAATATTTCAAGAACAACCAACATAATTGTAATTAAGGACAAAATGTTTTTTATTTCAAATATCTAAAGCAAAAGAAATAATATTAGAAACCAATTATTTGATAATTTTTCAAGGACAAAATATATTTAAACCTATAATTTATACTTTTTTTTAAAGGTTATAACTTATACCTAATCTCTTTATTATATCAATATTAAATTGTTATTTTTTAAATACTGTTGGTGAATTATCATAACTTTTTTTTTTTCAGAAAAAAAAAATCTTTTTCTTCTTCATAGAACCATATTATATCTCGATATTGCATTGGCCGTCCACCAATCCAAATTAAATCATACTACTATAAGATCAATATAGGAAGCAAAGAGTAATTAAGTTACAACAAACCGTAACAACTGATTTACCTACTCGGTATTGAAGTAAACTCTCACGTGTAATAATCTTTTTTTTCAATTCAATCATCAACCTATTCAGTGTCATCATTCAATACCATGCCCCAACAAACAATAGTACTAAATTGAAGTCATTTTCAAAGCTCTATTGCCTCATCATTTTTCGCTTCACACACTTTAATTTTCACCATGTTAATTTGCAATTTCAGGCATACTTTTCCAACTTCATTTAGTCACAGAAGGCAAGCATGGGCACAAATGGACAAAGAACAATAACTGTTATAACAATTAAATACCATATACCAAAGAAGATGAAGTAAAACACAGGCCAAAATTTAATGAGATTGAGTTGTGATTGACCTTCCAGGGAAAAAAACTACATACTGCAAAGGGCCATAATAGCAGAATGCTACAAGGCCTTTTCAAGCAGGGAATCCAAAGGTGGCATCCACAAAACCCATTATTTATGATTTTTGTACCAGCATGATGATGTCGTATAGGGAAATACACAAATATCACGCATTGAAATTTTGTTTTCCTAAGGAACCAAAAGACAATTAATACCTCGCAAAAATAGGGTGTTATGTTACACCAGCATGCCTAAGGCTAAGTTTGAGAATATTGTTGTCACTCTCTAAATGTGCTTCCCATGACAACCTTTTGTTGTTGTTGTTGGCCTAATCTACTAACCTCTCTAGTTGGTATTGTATGGACTAGTAAGGTTTTCTAGCAAATTTCTATAGAATATGTGTTACACCTGTGTCACAACTTGACAGTTGTTCCAATATATATTTTCCTAGTTTAATTAATGTGCCTTTTATCTTTTAAAAAAATGTGAGGGCTAAGTGTTACTCATGTGACTTATGGGGCAAGCTTTATTCTTTTGCTCGCGAACACAACTTTTTATTCACTAATAATTATAGGAAAATTTCTCCATATTACAAAAAGTTAAGTACGCATTAAATTTATTACTTTTTTCAGTTTGATCGAAATTGACTTTTCGTTTGCCCATATTGTCACTTTTTTTTTGAAACAGACACAAATAGTCACTTAGTAAGTACGGATTTTTTTTTTTTTTTTTTTTTTATTTCACTTGCTTTCTTATCTCTGAAATTTATGATCTAAAACAAATCACATGATTAATTTTGATTAAACTGTTGCAAAGCTTCAGGAGAATTGTGTTTAGATGTACTATCCATGTGGGAAAGAATATAACCTTGCATTAGAATGTGACCAATTGGTATTAGCCACTAAATTGTTTAATTATTAAGGGTCGTCATAAATCTACCCCATGCTCCCGAGAAATATTTGCATATGAATAGGTGAATTCCCATTTATAATTGCAGCCAGAACATGTGGTGTCTATTGTGTCCGATTTTAAATTCTTACTACTATTACTCTACTAGTTAGCAAGTGCTATTCACGAGCCACATTTTACCACTTCCATTATTGAAGCATAAGTACAACAATGACCCTTATCTGAGTTTCATAAAATAGCCCAAATTTCTTGGTGCGTTTTCTATCAATGTCAGGAGCCTAAGCCTAGCCCTGTAGCACTCAAGTTTTTTATACCATTCTCTCCATTATTATTATTATTATTATTATTGTTATATCTTCCTCTCTCTCATCACTATAAGTTGACAATTCAAAAAACTACCCACAAAACCAAAGGGTCATCAACATCAAACATGGGTGGCAGTGTAAGCAAGAGTAGGAGGAGGAGGAGGAGGAGTTCGGAGAAATATGTGATGAATTTGAAGGAGAAAGTGAGGCTATTGCAAGAGGAGATTAAGGAGATGATGTATGAGAGGGAGAAGGAGACAAGGAGCTATGAGAGAGACATAATGGTGTTCACTTTCAAAGAGGCAGATTGGAAGCAAGAGGGGAAGAGGCTGAGAGAGAAGGTGAAGCAATTGAGGAGTTTGGTGGAAGACAAAGATGAGAAGATAAGAGAGACTGACGTTGGAATGATGGAGAAGAACAGTGAGAAGGAGTGGGAATTGATGGGGACTAAGATCTTGGTTGAGCAGATGAAAGAGGAGAGGGCAAGGAGAGATGAAGCTGTGGAGAAGTGGAAGCAACTTTATCTTGCAATTAAGACTGAGCTCGATGAACTCATTCAAAGAACATATGATGGTCTCTCTCTCTCTCTCTCTCTCTATCTATCTATCTATCTACTTTTTGTACTAATTTAAGAAAAATATAATTTGTAGAACAAGAATTCATGGTTACTACTTGACTTGTGCTTTTATGTTATGTTTTTGAAAAGTAAATTGTGGCTGGTGGGGTTCAATTCCTAGCTCAATTAAGATGTTCAATGGTTTGGTTATAATTTAATTTTTTTACTTTGCTCTTTAGGAATTTTTCAATATGTTACTAATATAACTAACTTCATAAGGGTTGAGTGTGTTGTTTTGATTTGGTTAGACTTAATTGGATTTTTTGGTTATGTGTTTCACAGGGGATGGTCTGTATTGGAAAGGAGAGGAGAATGATATCCAAATGGAAAATCTGAAGAAGGAATTGCAAGAAAAGGAAGAAACCATCAAGGCTTTAAAAACTGAATTACTTTCAATGGAGAAAGAAAGGTACAAAAAGGAGAGGGAGTTTGACTTGTTAAGGCAAAGCCTGAGGATTATGAATGGCAAGAAGAATTCAATTCAAACGAAAGAGAAGCTCTTGAAAAGCAAATTGGGAAAATGAAATGCACAAAAACTAGGTTTCATATCCAAAATTGAACAATGTGGTTGAATATGTATTATTGTATACTGGGTTGGTTTGTATATTGCAACATCACCTATTTTCCTTTTATTTTTTTCCCCTTCCATTTTTCTTCAGAAAAATAAGCAAGCCAATACTTCCACAGAAGAAAAATCTTCATCTGGTACCTTGAAAGAAAGAAAAAAAGAAAACAGAACATTGAGGAAGATTAGCAATTTTTCCTGGTGGACTAGCTTAGTTATTGAATATGTTATATGCCAGGTCTAAGGACTAGTGGATGAAATTAAGATAGAAAGAATTTGTTTTTATTTTTTCTTTCAATAATTATTAAGATTCAAACAAAGTTCGTTTCTAAAAGAAGTTTCTGTTCCACTGATTTTATTTGGCTGTCTCCCTTCAGTGGCAAAGGGTAGGGGTGGCCACCTAACCAGTGAATCGTCACATTCTCTAGTTTGGTTCCCGTTGACACAGGGAAAATTAGATTCTATGCAAACCTATCAATCGCCATGCAATGATTTCATTCCACCAAAAGCCTAAAACAAGTGTCAAAAACGCAAAAGCACCATATGACTATAATTAGTACAATATGTAAATTTATAAATAAATAAAGCAGAAGATAGGAACCAGCTGTGAATTAACAAATCAAAAGGAATATTCAATAACTGAGATTAATTATTATTTAATTGAATTATAATGTTAATTATTCAATGATAAAAGAAAAGGCAACCCTGACCTTGATTGAAATTTAAATGGTCCATCAAGAGTAAAATTATAAATAATTCTAAAATTTTTTACTAGATCAATGAAATATTGCTTTCTTGTATTTGTACAAGAAATTTGTGTATTAGTGAGGGATAATTCCGTCGCCAATTTCTCTCTAATTTCACGCAAAAGGTATTTGTGACGGAATTTGGTCCTCGCTAAAAATAAGTCGCAAAGTAATGACAAATAGAGTCTCTTGCAATCCCTTCGCTAATTCCACACTCCTTCGCAAAATCCTCACGAATTATGTGGTCGAATACAGGCATTTCCCCCACTAGTTAGTGGTGATATAGCCCTTGCAATGCCCTCGCTAGTTATCAACTGCTAGTCCCTCATTATTCCTTCGCTAAATGTCCCACGCAAGTCCTTTGTTATTCTCTTGTTGCTTATGAAAGGTACTCTCATCTATTCATCGCTATTCTCTCTTTCCCTCGCTAATGTTGTATACAAATTCCTTCACAAGTATTGACGGTTAATCACTCTGTCAATAATTAGTGACGAATTGTGTCCCTCTCAAATTAGTGACAAATTGCTTCCCTCTCAAATTAGCGACAAAATATTAATCCTTCTCTAGTTAGTGACAAATTTACATTTCTAAAATTATCAAGATTTATTCTTCATTTAAAATGGTGATAATTTTTTATGAAATAAAAATTAAATAACATTTTAAGTCTCATTACATTAAAAACATTGATACGTTAAATGTAAGTACATATTTAAAACATGTTATAAATATTACAACGTAAAATTACATGAAAAATGGAATGAATTCAAGGCCATGAAGATAAATGCCATTACAAAATGCTCTCTATTCATCTCTAACACCAAAGCTAACACTAATGTTTGAGACTATGCTTTTGGAAATCTCCATATTGTCGAAGTGGGCAAGATACAAGATATGCACTACCATCGAATAGACTAGAAAAAGGCTTAACAAAAACATTAGGACATTATTGAGACATATTTCTTGTAGCATCAGCAGAGCTTCCAAGAGTGTTTATCTGTAAGTTGAAATCAAATTAGAAGAGTAATCAATAATCCATAAACAAATGATGGAAGTCAAGTTTTATTTATCTCAAGATTTTGAAAGCTCTACAAGCACAAACCAAAAGTGTGATGATGAATAAAGATGCAATGAACATGCTACCTATCACAATTTTTAACACTTGATTGCACAAGGGCACGAACAACATTGAATTAGATATCATGCAACTGCTAAGAAGACATACCACAAGATGAATATCATGAGAAACCTATAAGTTTGGTACTTTACTCACTAGAAGTGCTTTCTCCCAACTAGCAAGTCATTCATAGTAATAACAGCCTTCAGATATACAGCATCTTCATTGTATATATTTTCACATATTCAGCAAACTTGGCATTCCACTCAAGTCAAGTACAACACCCTAAAGAACATGACAACTCCAATGCCTAAAGAAGAGTTGAGAAACTTACATTCTAGATCATGAAAATCTTAATCGAATTGAAAGACAGGGCCTTGAAGCCCGAAGGCATGTAAGAAAAACAAAATTTTTCAAGCGGAAACACACATACCACACAAGAATCATTCTTTAGGACATAGATGTTACCTTGTTTATATTCGAAATTTGATGATCAAGGATAGGCTTGAAGATACAAGCCCTGTAATGTTGATCCATACCACTTCTTGTCAAGACTCAAGAACACTTCTTGAAGACTACCAACAAACACCAAAGGAGGCAGGCTAGGCACACCAATGAAGAGGAAGAAGGCTAGGTTTTAAAGTGTTTTTAATTATCTAAGATGCTCACCAATAGATGATATTGGTGGCTGAATTTTTAGCCAAAACTCACACAAAGGGGCACGTGAAAATAGAGGAAAGTAGATAGGGTTTTTCCCTAAAAAAACTATTAGAGAATTATGATCACAATAGCATACTCTATATAAGAGTTTGAGTCAGGTTTTTTAAACCAAAAATTCTGATCATGAAGCATCCCACACGTAAAGAAAAGATAGAGTTGTTGCATTTCAAAAATTGCCAACAACCTCCTATCTTATCCTCCTAAGACCAAGTCAATTACTTGAGATTTATTTTTGCCAAATGATAATCATATATCAGCCATATGTAAGCCCATAATCAACCCTCAAACTTCTTCCTAAAATCTAGGACATGATCATGATAAGATGCTAGTTGAATTCAAATTCAAATCTAGCTCTTATCTTCTCCTTTTGATATGAAACTAACTACTATAGTTAATTCATATTTAAATTCAAATATTTAAATTCAAAATTTAAATTATCAAATTTAAATATTAGATAATTAATTTAAATATTTAAATTAATTAATAATGTCTTGGACTATCTAAGCCCATTAACTCCATTCACGCGCCCCTCTCTCTTTAAGATAAGTATCCAAATTCTTTCTTGGGCCAACAACCATTATTAGGCCCAAAACCTTTAATGCTATAATGTCATGACAATAAAGTGTTAGTGTGTGACCCATTAGGTCCAACATAGCTACTGACATAAATGAGTTTGGACCCAACAAGGCCACTACTCATTTAATGACAACACAGAGCACTAGCAATGCTTTGTTGCCCCAGAACTAGTTAGGTAAATGACAAAATCATCCTATTAAATCTATTTGGTTTCAGTATGTATTTCCTTTCGTCTCGGTTACCTTCCCATAAAACCTAGGGTAAGGAAATGTATCAGCCCTTGCGGTCTAGGGTAAGCTTTAATATGAAATAGGGAGTCTCTAATTTTACTGACTCTAAAGGCAAATCATCTCATGATTTCTTTTACTATGCATAGATTCCCGAGTCCTGTAAATGTCATCCCGATTTCTTCGGTTTACAGATAACCTAATCTCTCACAGAGATTTGACGAATTCCTTCAACTAGTCACCCTAGGCTCCTGTTCTTTCAGGACATGTCCAAAGGTATACCTAGGTGTCTCCATGTTTCAGGCAGACGAGGTATACAATCAAAGCATGTCTTCTAGAACACAGTCTAGGTGAAAACTTTTGGTCTAAGGAAAGACACACCCAAATAATAAGAGATTACTCTAATGATACTATCTGTGAGATTTCCTCACAGAGTCTCTTTGTGGGTCCATTCAAAAGTGCGAGCTATACCCTTATAGGTCCACCCACGACTTTAGCTAAGACATCTCCATGTCTGTAGCTCATGAGGTCTTTACCTTGTATCTGCATACAAGTAGTTAAGCCGTGCTAGTCTTACCCGAAATCACTGATCCCCATTCTCAGTGTCTCTAGACTAGGAACTTCAAATTTGGAGTAGACATCTGGTATCCTTGAATCCTCATGACTGTGATCCCATCACTGATACTGAAGAGATACCTATTCTATTCCAAGGGTTTTATCCAGTTACTCATATATTAATAATGATATCGAGACAAAATATGAAACAAGATAAAGAGTGCTTATAATTTATTCATGACAATATGAAAAGTACATGTACGTCCTAATCTAATGAAAAGATTGTCTCTAGGACATCTATATACTAACAATCTCCCACTTGGCCTAGAGCCAATCAGACCTAAGTCGTAAACCCAAAGCCTCATAATGACTATCATGTTTTCTCTGAGAAACGACCTTTGTCAGAGAGTCGGCTATGTTATCATCCGTGGGAATATAATCCATCTTTACATCCATCCTATCAATGATCTTATAATAACCTAGGCTTTTTTATAAAAAAGGAGTAAAAGAAATAAAAATTTAAATTTATAAAATTCTGTCGCAAAAGCCTTAGTGACGGATTTAGCGACGGAATTAGCGACGGAGTCTGGCGCCAGGAGCGCCAGAGTGGCGCCAAGAGCGCCACAGGTGCTGGAAGTTGGCGCCAGGAGCTCCAAAGTGGCGCCAAGAGCGCCACAGATGCTAGAAATTGGCGCCAGGAGCGCCAAAGTGGCGCCAAGGGCGCGACATGTCGGTCAGGACGAGAATAAAAGGCAATTCACGCGATTTTTGGGAGGAAAACACTGTTTTCCTTCTTCCTCTGGCCCAGGCAGCCATTGATGGGCATTGTAAGCTCCCTAACTTCATCATACCTCACCTAAACACCTCCTATTCACCAATAAAGATAATTAAAACCTTATCTGAGCTAAGTTCCAGCCTAAAGAGTGAGAGAAACCCATTCCCTAAAATCTTTGAGGGAAAACTGAATTCAGAGAGGAAAAGAAGGCAACCCAAGGATGCGGAGACTGGGAGAGTCAATCATGGGGCCTTCCTCGACAGTTTAGAGGTAAGAACTCAAACTTTCACCGGTTAATCTGTGATTTGGATAATGGGATGAATAGTAACCATCTGTGATAGGGCTGGAATTAGGCTTAGATTCTTTAGAAAAGTATGATCAGGAGGTTGTTCTGAGGAAAATGAGATATTGAATCTGGATTTCTGATGAAGTTGGGTTGTGACCCTAAGAGTGGTATTGATGAGTCACTATTTATCACTATTTACTCATCTTTCTGTACTCATTTTAATCCCTAACTTGTGCTTAATCGTTTATATTTTGCATTGTTTCTCATTTAGGACTTAATTAGATCGATAATTCAGATTTTAATTAATTTGGATTATTTTAAGTTTAATTATTCCAATTTTTATTTTCAGGGCAGATTAATAATTAAA
>PYAF01002009.1:237354-263741 GCA_007407185.1 Glycine tomentella | reverse complement strand
ATTAGTTTAATATGAAGAAAAAATTGAATATGTAAAAATATGTTGATTAATGAAGTAATTTTTTATTCATTATGTATATTTTGATCTATTTCTATCGGTATATATATCAAACTAAAAGAATAATATTTCTAATTGGCAAAAGTTTTAATGACATATTTACTCCAGTATAAAATGACATATTTATATTTATAATTAAATTCTTTTTTAATCACAGATTGTAAAGCATAATATTTTTAATTATCAATAATTATTTTCCATTATAGATATACAGTTTATGATATATCTGGAAAAATGATTTTTAAAATATAATAAATGAGCAATAAAAATTAAATATGTGTTCAGTAAGATACGTAATTTAAATAATTATTTGAAATACTTCAATCAATCTAAAGTGAGAGTTTCTAATTATAAAATTAAAATTGAGAAAAATATTTTTAGGATATGACATTTTTAACTTTATTTCTAGAATAAAATTGAATATGTAAAAGTATGTTGATTAATGAAGTAATTTTTTATTATTTTTTAACTATATTTTAAGATACGTAATTTAAATAATTATTTGAAACATTCTTAAATGTATCTAACCATTTCATTGCTTCCCTACTGTTTTTAAAAACAAAACCATAATTTGCAATTCAAGCAACCACCAGAGGCACACAAAGCATCTACGCCAAATAAGCCATGATACACTATCAAACATCCATTCAACTCAATTCATTATTTCACAACCATCATTCGAAGAACAACAACCTTTTATCGAATAGACTAAAGGTGCATATGCCACGGTCACATTCAAGGGTGAAATATGCAACACCACATAGATCGAATAACCTTACATAATCTTGTTGGAACCACCGAAAATTTTGATATTCCTCACTAAAAAATCACAATCTTTTATACAGTTATGTTATTGGAAACAAGAACAAAAAAGATTGGAGTAAGTGTTGTCTTTGACGAAAGATAAAAATATGATCCTAATTTGCCAATTAACCTAAAAATTTAAACAAGGAAGTCACAATTCCAGAAAAGACATAAACGTTGATTCTCATATTTGTTTCAGTTTTTTCCTTTAGTTAAGATTTGTTTTTGTTTTCACGGGAACATGGATTTGAATGCCCATAAGGAGAAGTTTCTTCGTGTTTTTCTTTTCTATTTGTTAGTGCTTAGCAATTTTTAGTGGTTTTAAAATTGTCAAAAATTATTTAATACCTATTAAATACAATGGTTAAATAATTTCTAATAATTTTTCTTGTAAGGAAAAAAGTTGTCACAAAACATAACTATCACATCATTGTTGGAAAGACTTAACAATGGGAACTAAAACACAAACAGAATAATAATTTACGGACCAAGACTGATCAAATAAAAGTTTAGGGACTAAAAATAAAAGTTGATAAAAGTTCAAATACTAAAAACATAATTTTTCCAAAAAATAATTTATAACAATTATATATTAGTATTTTAATTTAAATAGAGAAAGAAATTATAGTTTTCTAATATATGTTCGGCACATGTATGTATTTAATAGCAAATTAATTCAGCAAAATTAATTATACTTACAGATTAATTTAAAAATTATACTCAACAATTTCTAATAAACTATCAAATAAAATTAAACTTAAGATTTATAATATTTATATTTTTTCCTTGAAATTTATATTAAATAATTGACATGAATAAGTTTTGTATTAGCATAAATTATTTCACAAAATATATAATTTCCAAAAATTAATTATATTGATATCTTAAAAAAATAAACTTAATTGAGTATCTAATACATTTAGGGTAATAAAAGATATTATTCATAATAATTTATTTAGTGTAATTATGGAAGACACACAAATACCACAAGAAGGGGGATTGAATTGAGATTTCTGATTTTAGTTCAGAATGAAAAAATTGTTTTGAGCTTAGAATAGAAATGTAAGTTGCTCAGAATGAAAATGTAAATAGTTTTGGAAAAATATTCCTTTAGAGTTCAAGGCTTTTGTTTCAAAGGTGGTTATTTACTTGAAACATTTTTCTTATAAATGACAAGTTTAGGTTAGGTGTTAGTTAGAAAAGGGTTATTAGATTCTGTGTTTGAACAAAAAGAAAATCAGATATGTGCAAGGCAAAGTAAAAAGAGAAAGAAGAAAAGTGCTCAATTTTTCTTTTATATTGGTTCACCCCAACCTTGGGCTATGTCTAGTCTTTACCCTTCAAGATGAGATTTTACTAACACAACTAGAAACAATTGGACCAGTAACCATTGGATTTTGACACCTTGCCAGTTCCCCAACAGGACTTCAATCCTAGCATCAATTAGCCTAGCAAGACCAACTGCATTTTAGCTTTGCCAATCACTACTGGACTTACTACAAAAAAGAGGATATGTGTTTTACTGCATAGACTACAGGTCTTCACCTTGAAAGAGGGATTCCACTCATGAATTAAATCTCTTACTTCTATCTAAAGAATATTACAGATTTGTGACTACAATACAAAAGTTGGTCACTCTCATAGAAAGGGTTGAGGCAGAAATGAAAATTTCTTACTTAGAGATCTTTCTCTAGATGTTGCTATTTTGGAATGATTTAGCTATTCATCATGTCCTTCGAAAATGTCTCATAAAGCTCCAAAGAAAATTGTTGAGGTGGGCTCCACTCAATTAACAAGCTTCTGGAGCAAGCATGTACACTTTACAACTGTCATGATGTGATGGCATGTAGAGTCATTATGAGGTTGTCATTCTAAGGTTCCCATTCTAAGGAACCTTTTTCATGGGCATTCTAAAGAACTATCTGAATAGTCATTATGATGTATACCGAGGGCAAATCCATACTTGATTCAATTGATAAAGTTCAGACTGATATCCCATTCTGAAGTAGCACAACTTCATCACTCTTAACACTTCTTCACAGGTTCAAGCATTCTGAAGTTGATTACTTCAGAAAGACTAAGTAGAATTTCAATTGCTGGTGTGTTAGTGTTCTGCCCAAGGTTAGACTGAGTGACATTCTTCAGTCTTTCATTATGATGTTTTTCATCAATGTTTTTCATGGACAACTTCAACTTTCAATAGACTTGCATATTCCTTATGCAATTAGCTCTCACTTTCTAATGTGCCCTTAGTGTATGTGGCAACTTATGGAAAGTGAAGTGCTCTATCAACTTCAATCTTCTGATATGCCCTCTATATGTGTGGCATCATATGCAAGAGCTAATATTGTCTCTGTTATGCTTTCTTAGTCATTCTAATGTCCATCTATTCAGAGTCAAGGTCTTCAATATTTTGATGTTGACTTTGCCTGATCTTCATTCTGACTTTGAATGCTCTTCTTATAGCCTTTGATAAGTCTTCCATGTAAGGCATTTGTTGATATGTATCTTCTAAGACCTAAGTACTTAGAGGAAGCAAACTTTATCATTGTGATGAGCTTTAAGAAATGTTCCTTAACTTTGACATTTTTTCTGAGTCTTTCTGAGAATCATTTTGAGCACTTCAGAATGAATGAACATGTATACTTCTTAAAGTAATAAACAATGAAAAACTTAAGCAGCATTTTAGTCATCACTTAAACCCATCATCCTTTCAATTTGCATTGCTAATGGTTTAAAACTAGGGATATATATTCAACAATCTCCCCCTTTTTGGTGATGACAAACCCTTAGGAGCAAATTCAAAGGGTGATACTACCTTTTTAAGCTTTTAATTTTTTAACTCTCTGAGGAGTATGCATCAATTCTATTTTATTTTAATTAAAGGGATGCTCCCCCTCAATTCATGCATTATAAGTTATAATTATCACATCACAACATAATGCAAAAAAGAAATAGATAGACTTAGAAGGATCATACAAAATACATAAAAAAGATATAAAAAGAAACATAACATGATCCTACAAAAAATGATCCCCTTCCTACTCAATCTCTCTCAAACTTTTTTCCCATTTTATCTTCAAGAAAAATAGAAGAGGGAACAAAGATAACAGATCATTCATGCTTGCTATAAGATGAGTTTTCAGATAATGAAGATGAGGAAGGCATGGTGGTAGCTCTTGGACGTGGTGGAGGATCATGCTGTATAGATGCAACTTTAAGGATCAAGGCAAGTCATTCCTTAAGTCTGAGAAATCTCTCAAAGAACTCATTCATGGTACTCTGAAGTTTATCAATGTTAAAGAACAACAGCTTCTGGTCAGAACAAATTTTCCCAACTTACTTCTCCATAAAAGTTAGCCAATCTTCAATTTACCTTGAAGAGAGTCCAATAACAGTAGGAGGAGTGGGAATATAGATATGTAGAATTTTTTCTTGAACCTTAGAAGGTTCTACAGTGGCTGACTCGGTAGGAAATAAAGGAAAAGGGATACAAAAGGTAGAAGGCTCACCAAGAATAAGCAATCTTGATAGAAGTATCAAAGATGAGAAAGTTGAAGATAATCCCAAGATTTTCAGTGTTCAACATTGAATCCTTCATAGGTCAACATTGGTCCTCTCACCAACCTAAACTTCTGGTGCATTTTGAGAAGTTGCAGTAGTAGCACTGACCTCTTCTACCTTTTAAGAAGGCTCATCTTCCTTTGCTTTTTCCTTCTCCGTGCTTTCCTTTTCTATGTTGGAATCAACAATCTTGAGCTTAGCCAACACATCAACAATAATCTCAACATCGAGATCCTTCTGTTTAGATGTAGAACCCGAAGGGTTTTAAGCACTTCAACATCCTTAGAAGGGTGGATGTCTTCATTTTGAGCTTCATCAACCTCATTTTGATCAAGCTGATCACCTTCCTCAGCAACAGACTGCTTAATCTGAGGCTCATAATGGGCTTCCTTATCCTTTTTCTCTTCATCAGAATAGCATTCTAAGTCATCAAAAAAAGAGCCAAATTCCAGTGGCTTCTTATGGGGTCTTCTTCTGATACCTCTTCCTCATGCTGAAGGGATACAACTTTTACTTCCTTATTCTAAGCTTCCTCAGAATGTTATTTAGAAGACCTCTTCTTCTCAGAGGTTTGAGCTTCCTCAGAACTCACTCTTGTCTCTTTAACAACCTTCTTAATCTACTCTAAATGCTCTATTTTTTAGGCAGATGCTTCAGCAACAGGAGAGCAAATAGTCTCCTTCTTCTCTTCCCTTTTTGAGTTCTTCTTTACCTCATTAGACTTTAATTAAGGACTTCTTCTAGTCCTAGTCTTGAATTACTTTTCACTCCTAATCTGATCAGTGAGAAGGGGTAAGGATCTCTTCTCTTTCTTCTTCTTCTTCTTCTCTTTCTTTTTCTTCTTCTTTTCCTTGTTCTAAGTATCCTCTTCATCAGAACAAGTGCAAGTAGTCTCCATACATGATTGAGGATTTAGCCTCAAGGATGCAACATTATTTGCTTTGCAGGATAAAACCTTATTATCCCTTGGTTCATCCTTCACAAACACCCCAAAGTGCCTGAAAATCACAGTCATCAACATCCCATAAGGAAGTCTAGAAGTGGACTTGATAGGCTCGTATGCCTTGATCATATGGTTAATGATCAGATAAAGAAGACTGTGAGGGGGTTTCCTCCATAGACAGTAGATGACCAGAAGATCATGGTCATTTACCTCTTGAAAGGTACAAGTCCTTGGTTGATATAGTGGACAATCCTTCCAAAAGATGTCAAAGATTTAGGCTTGAAGTCTTCATCTTTATCCTCTAGGAAGTTCTTATGAATCTTATTCTTTCTAAGCCCCATAATTTCAAACCAATCATCATAAAAAAGCCTTGAGTTATCAACAGGAACTCCCAACATATCTATGTGCTTTCACCTTGAATGTTGATAGATTTATCGCATTCGCGTTGTCAAACCATATGCAAATTTTCCAGTGAATAATCCAACATTTTTTGCTTGATCCAAATGATTTGAGAACAACAAGTAGTTGCTGAGATATACTCAACTTTTGAGGTTGATAAGAAAATTATGCTTTGTTTCTTTGATGACCAAGAAACCAAAGATTTTCCAAGGAAATTGGCAGGCACCACTTGTTCTCTTCCTTTCTACCTTTATCACTAAAAAAATCAATATCACAATAGCCTATAAGATCAAACTTAGACCCTTTCTCAAACCATAGGCCATGATTAGTAGTTCCAACAAGATATCTCAGAATTCTTTTAACTATAGTAACATGAGACACTTTTGGACAATATTGAAATCTTGCGCTAAGACAATGACAAAAATAATATCTGGTCTACTAGCAGTTAAATATAATAAGGATTCAATCATACCTCTATACTTCTTCTCTAAAGTATCATTACCTTTCTCATCTTTGTCAATGATTGTAGATGGATACATAAGGTTAGCTATAGGTCTAGCTTTATTCATTCAAAACCTCTTAAGTAGATCCTTTGTGTATTTCTCTTGATGAATGAATATTCCATCATCTTTCTGAATGATTTCAAGCCCTAGGAAGAACTTCATCTCACCCATCATACTTATGTCAAATTCACCTGTCATCAGCTTAGAAAACTCCTTGCACATCCTTTATAAAGTTGCATTAGAGATTATGTCATCTACATAGATTTGTACAATCAACATATTTGTTTTCTCAGTTTTTCTTAATAGTGTGGTGTCCACTATTCCTCTAGAGAAGCCATTCTAAACTAAGAATAAGCTTAATCTTTCACACCAAGCTCTTTGTATACATACTGAGGTTTCTCCTTATCTTCATATCCAAGTGACTGCTTCACATACTCTTCTTCATTTGTGAATCCATTCAGAAAGGCAATTTTCATATCCATCTGATATAGCTTTATGTCTTTATATGCTACATAAGCTAAGAGTATTCTGATGTCTTTTAGTCTTGCTGCTGGTGCAAAGGTTTCTTCATAGTCAATCCTTTCCTATTGATTGTACCCTTGAACAACTAGTCTAGCCTTGTTTCTGACTACTTCTCCTTCTTCATTGAGCTTATTTTTGAACACCCATTTGGTTCCAATCATTGACTGATTCTTTGGAAGGGGAACAAGATTCTTGACCTTGTTCTTAGTGAATTGACTCAGTTTCTGTTCCATAGCAGTCACCCAAGAAACTTCACTCAATGCTTCATCAATATTCATAGGCTCAATGGTTGAGAGAAGAGACATAATTCCTTTTTCTCTGTTCAAATAGGCTCTTGTCTTGATTTTCCAAATGTTGTTTCTCCAATGATTAGATTTAGAGGATGTAAGGAAACAAATCTCCAATCTCTTGGCATATCGGCTTCTATTTTATGTTCCGAGATTTGCCTTTCTGAAGTTAGCCTTTCTAAGTTTCGTCAGAAAGTTGTTCTTTATTTTTCTTTGGACTTTCTGAGCTAGGTGCGGTGTTCTGAGCATGCTTATTGATCTTTGTTCTTTCTAGGTCTGCAATCCTTCTCTTTTCAAGTGTATTATCATGTTCATTAAACACAACATGCATACTTTCTTCTACAACTTGAGTTCTCATATTATAGACTCTGTATGCTTTAGAAGATAGAGAATAACCAAGAAAATTGCTTTATTTGATTTTTCATCAAACTTCCCTTGGTTGTCTTTGTTGTTTAAAATATAGCATCTACAACAAAAAATGTGGAAGTATGATATACTTAGTTTTCCTCATTTCCAAAGTTCATAAGGAGTCTTGTTCAAAACCTTTCTGATAGAAACTATATTCAAATATAGCAGGCTATGTTGACAACCAAAAATAGTTTTGTATGCTGGATTCACTAATAAGTGTTCTAGCCATCTCTTGTAAGGATCTATTTTTCCTTTCCACAACACTATTTTGTTGAGGTGTTCTTGGACAAGAAAAAATTGTGGAAGATACCATTTTCATCAAAGAAATTCTTAAAGAAAGCATTTTCAAATTCTCCCACGTGATCACTCCTTACAGAGATAATTTTTAAATCTTTTCTTACTGAACTTTCTTACTGAACTTTCTAAATGCTTCAAAAGAGTCATCCATATGAGAATGGAATAAAACCCATGTGAATCTAGAGAAGTCATCAACTATCACAAATCCATATCTTTTCCCTCCTAGACTAAGTGTTTTGGATGGACCAAATAAGTCTATATGCAATAGCTCTAGTACTCTATGGAAAAATACTACATTTTTAGAGTGGAAATTGGATTTGATTTGTTTACCCTTGACACAAGCTTCACAGATTCTGTCTTTCTCATATTTGATATTTTGTAAGCCCCTCTCAAAGTTGTGTTTAGAGAGTTTGGAAAAGGTTTTAATGTTGTGATGACCTACTTGTTGTGCCATAGCCATTTATCACTTTCAAAGGCTCCTAAACATGATTGGCTAGGTAAAGACTCTAGATAGATCCTATAGAGATTTCTCTCTTTTACACCAGAGAATAGGATTTTTCCAGTTGATGCTTCTTTAATCAAACAATCATTAGGTTCAAACTTAATTTCATAGCCATTGTCACATAGTTGACGAATGCTCAGAAGATTATGTTTCAACCTTTTTACATAATAAACATTTTCAATTTGAGCAGAGTTTTGTTTACCAATTTTACCTACTCCTTTGATGAGGGATTTTATGTTATATCCAAAAGAAACAAACCCTTAATCCTTTTTCTTCTAAAGGATGGGGAATTTGCTTTTGTCTCTAGTCATATGCCTGAAGCAACTACTGTCCAAGAACCACAACTCTTTCTTCTTGTTGCTGAGCAGACATTCCTCATCTTTGTCTGAGTGTGCCATGAGACATAGGTTGGTTGCATGCTCCTCAGCTTTTTCTGAGGATGATGAGTCTATATCATCCTATGTAGCCATCATTGCCTTCTTCTTTGGATCGTTTCTCTTGAAATCTTTCTTAAGGAAAAGGCAATAAGTTTTGATGTGACTAGATTTGTTGCACTCAAAACATCTGACTTGTCTAGAACTTTCTCCTTACTGGAAGTCTCTTCTAGAAAATTTCATTCTTGGCTCTTTTCTTCTTCTAAGTAGTCTTTTAGTTAAGAATGTTAGATATTCTTTGTCTTCCTCAAAAATCTCATCATCATTGTTCTCAACATCAAAAGCTACTACTGAGTTTAATGCTTTGGACTGATACGTTGTTTTGGTTTTTCAAGAAGCCTTAAGAGCTATGAATTTTCCTTTAGGTATTTGTATCTCATCCATCAACTCTTGTTCGTGAACTTTTAGAGAACTAATAAGTTCATCCATGGCTAGAGTCTTCAGATTCTTGGCTTCTGTTATGGTAGTGACTTTTGGTGTCCAAATTTTGGGCAAACTCCTTAAAATCTTCTTGATTCTTTGATGTGTTGTATACTTTTGTCCTAGAGCATTTATTTCATTCATTATAGTAGTGAACCTTGTGAACATTTCTTCTATAGATTCATGTTCTTGTATCTTAAACATTTCAAACTTGTGAGTTAAAATATTTACCTTTGAGTCCTTTTCCTGATTTGTACCCTCATGTTTTGTACTGAGTGTGTTCCAGATTTACTATGTTGTCTCACATTCTTCTATTCTGTCATACTCTAGTCTATTCAGAGCACACGTCAGACAAAAATTGGCTTTAGAGTTTAGAAGAACTTTGGCTCTCTTATGTAGAGTCCACTCTTCTTTTAGTTTGTCTATTTCAACTCCAGCTTGATTTCTCTTCTTTGGTTTGTAGGGACCAATCTGTATGATATCCCACAGATCCGCATCTTGAGATTTTAGGAATAGCTTCATTCTACCTTTCCAGTAGTATAAATCTTTTTCATCAAAACTAGGAGGCCTATTGGTTGAGGTACCTTCAGGTAAAAACATTGTTGGAACTTGTCCAACCACCACTTCTTCCAGGATCTCCTCTCACACTATCAAGTGTGTTTAATCCTAAGAGTTAAGCTCTGATGCTAATTGAAGTGACAACAACACCACAAGAAGAGGAGTTGAATTTGGTTTTAAAAACTTGTTATGTCTCCTTTGAAATCAAAAGGTTTTTGATGTTAGATCAGAATAAAAAATAATTCTAAGCTCAATAAAAATGTAAGTTGCTAATGAAAATGCAAACAATTCTTAAAAAAAATTATTTTATAGTTCAAGGCTTTTGTTTCAAATATAGTTATTTACTTAAAACCTTTTTGATGAAAACAAGTTTACTTAGGTGTTGGTCAGAAAAGGTTATCTGGTTTAGTGATTGAACAAAAAAATGAACTCAGATATGTTCAAAACAAAGTAAAGAGAGAGGGAAGAAAAATGCATAGAGATTTTTATACAAGTTCACCCCAACCTTGGGTTACGTCTAGTCGTCACTTCAAGTTGAGATTTCACTAACACAACCAGTCACAACTAGATAAGTAACCACTAGATTTTAACACCTTGCCAATTCCCTAACTGGACTTCAATCCTAGCCTCAACTAGACCAGCAAGACCATTGTATTTCAGCTTTGCTAGCCACTACTAAACTTACTAAAGAAAAGTGGATATGTGTTTTACTACACAGACTATAGATCTTCACCTTGAAAGAAGGATTCCACTCAGGAATTAAATCTCTTACTTCTATCTAAAGAATATTACAAATTTGTAAGCACAATACAGAAGTGGGTCACTCTCACAGAGAGGGTTGAAGCAAAAATACATATTTCTCACTCAAAGATCTTACTCTAGATGTTGTTGTTTTGGAATGCTTCAACATGTTTATCATGCCTTTTGACAATGCCTAATAAAGCTCCCAAAAAGACCGTTGAGGTGGACTATACTCAACTGACAAGCTTCTGAAGCAAACAGGTTCACTTTATAGTTATCATGAAGTGATAGCATGTAAAGTCATTCTAAGGTTCCCATTTTTAGGAATCTTTCTGATGGGCATTCTGAAGAACTATCAGAAGAGTCATTCTAATGAATGTTGAGAATAGTCATTCCTAGTATAAAATCTTTGTGCACTCTTCTTCCCTCATTCTTTACTTTGCTTTGCACAAATCTGATTTATGTTTTTATTCAATCACTAAACCATATAACCTTTTCTAACCATCACCTAAGTTAAACTTGTTTTTATCAGATAGGTTTTAAGTAAATAACTATCTTCGAAACAAAAGCTTTGAACTGTAAAAAAATATATTTCTATAACTGTTTGCAATTTCATTCTAAGCAACTTAAATTTATATTCTGAGCTCAGAGCCATTCTTCATTCTGAATTGGTTCATTCTAAACTAACATCATAAACCTTTTGTTTTCAAAGGAAAAATAAAATGTTTTTTACAACCCCAGTTCAACCCCGTTTCTTGTGGTATTTGTCACTTCAAAAATATCATGCGACACATAAAACAACATTTTTTTGTCAAGCAACCCATTAAACAATTCCAATTGTAAATGCTCTAATATAATAATTTTAATTACTTTTGTTTTTCTTAGAGTGCATTGTAGGCTGTAAAAAAATGTCACATGTAGGTTGCCTTTTTTTAAAAAAAAAAAATTCAAATCAATTTTGTATAAGTTATGAGAAAGTCAAATGTAAGTTTTCTTTTTGAAAATATTTTTGTTTGTATATAATATAAATATAGATTATATATATCAACTGAAAAACAACAATTTCATAATTATTTATTTCATATATGTGATTATTTTCATTTCACCATATAAAGGAGTTACTGAAATAATTAAATTCTGTTTTTCAATTTCTCTAAAACTAATAATGTAAAATTTTTAATTTTGGTTAATAATAATATAATTTGACCATGAGTTTCCTAAGTCAATTGACTTCGAGCACATTGTAAAAAAAACTTAAGTTCACCTCACAAAATTAAGTCCACATTCTCATTGATGAACACCATTAATAACTAGTCAAGTTCCTGAATAGTAGAAGAAAAAGGAAAGTCCTATACCCTTTAAAAAAAGTTATCAAATGATCATGAGACAATAGGGACAAATTATAAAAGTTGAATTCAGTGGGTGCATATACATAAAATTAGAAGAAATAATATAACCAACAATAGTTGATACAATTGGTAGCGACTTGTGTCTCTTAACCAAGTGGTCTAGAGTTCAAATTTTGATTGACCCTTAGAAATGGAATATCGGTCCCCGACGAAGATTAATTACCGCTTTTGGTGGAGACTAGTTCTTACGAATACCATAATCAACAAAAAAAGAGATAATATACAAAAAAAAAATTATTTGTAATTTTATATTAAAAATATTTATGATTTTTTAAAATGAGGAGCTGTACTTGCACACACTAACTACAATGTATAAATATACAAAAGAAATTGAAAATTAATTATTACAAATATCTATCAGGGTAAGACAAGACTCCTCCCACTGAATTTTATGAGGGTCGAATTTCCCTTTTAAAAATTCAAATATCTAATTTTTTCATTAATAATTTAATATTACTTGTAATAAATGCAACAGAGATATGGAAATTAATTATTAATATTAAGAGTACCCTGAAAGGAATTAAATGTACCATATGAAAATATACTTTTTTTATGGAAAGGAAAATATGCTTAAATAATTTTTTAAGAAAATACGAATACTTGTGGCTTTGGCTTTATGGGATCTTCACATGCAATGGGACCTCTCTTCACCCAGGAGTCTCGTTACTTCTATTCCACAAACTCTTAGCAAGCAAGCTAAAGATGTGATGTTTCTAGTCATTGTTAACATTATCTGATTTATATATGCAGTCGAAATCACTTTCATTTTTAGTCAGGCAGTTGGAGCTTTCATGAAAATCATGACCACATTTCCTCTTTAGTTGCTTTGTCGAGTAATCGATCCATGGGCACTATCCATTCAACAATGGAGGAATTTTTCATGTTTCAAATCTTTTAAATTTGTTGGTCATCCTATAAAAGCTCCCAACATTGAGGAGGTCAGCTAGAATCCCCATTTACGAGGTGGGTGAAACACAACACCAATGGAGCCACAAGATGAGCCTTAGGTGTTGCAGCAGGAGGAGGCATCTTTCGGGATCTCAGAGAGGTAGCTCTTTAGGTATTTTTTCAACCCACTTAGGAGTAACCATTGTTGAGTCCAAACCCCTTGGTGTTTTAATTATGACAAACCTTTTGATGAATTTATGCCTACTGATGAGTTTTTTTTAGATGTATTAAAAAAAGACAAGTTCTGTAAAGAATAACAACCTAGATCATGTACAAAATTGAGCTTAAAGTTGCAGATGCTAATCTTCTTGGATAATTTAATATGTGTATAGTAATTTCGAGACTGCTTGAGCTATAGAAGTAGATTTTAGATGATCTTGGTATTTATGTAAAGTTAAGATAAAGACCTACATCTTTCATGAAGAAGTTGTGAGCTAATATGGTTTGTATCTTGGATGAAATTGATGATCAAGATAAAGATGTTATTTTGTCATCACAATATAACACAACTGTAATGCTTTGAAGATTGCTTATGTCGTAGTGGTCCAAATGACATGAGACTAGTGCTTGAATGTCAAGGATAAAATTCTTTACAACTCTCATGAAGACATCAAAAGCCAATTTGGCCATTCAAAGGGTCAAAGAAATAAAAAACAGTAGAAAGCATAACATGCTACAACAAGTTCAAACCAAAATGTTAGGAATACAAGTCTGTCATGCCATCTCATCAAATTATTCCTATAAAAAGAACATCCAGTGGCTTTCCCTATATCAGGAACTCTCTCAAAGTAGAACATCATATGCAGGAAAGCTATACAAGCCAACATATATGCAAATGATACATATACAAAGAGTAGAACATAGCAAGTGTTCTGATGATGTCTCAACGGAGTTTTCAATTGAGAAGCTTCGGAAGCTTCGAATGAAGTCCATATTTGTGAGGAAGTAAGTGCTTCCCTTTGAAGATCTGAACTTTACTAAGTTGCAAAGACATTGAAAATGCCTTATATAGAAGATTTATCAAAGGCTACAATGAACATACATTATCATAATGAAGTTGTACCAGAGTCAACATCAAAATGGTATACTTGAGTATTTTGAGAATGAGAATATCAAAATAATACTCAGATCACAGACCATAATCAAGACGAGAGAGATCCTGAGATAACTACATTAGAATGATGTATTGAAGTCAAGATCATGAGTATCTATGCATCAGAGTTTAGATCAAAATGATGAAGATCTTGACTCTAAAGACTGAACTTTAGAATGAAGTTTAGAATAGTTCATATTACACCTCAACCATCATGTCTTTCATATGTTGCCACATACAAAGGATACATTAGAAGACTGAAGTTGATAGCATCTCACTTTCCATATGTTGTCACACACACTGAAGGCACATCAAAAAGTGAATGCTAACTGCATTTGAAGATGCACAAGTTGAAAGCTAAGAATGTCCTTGAGAAGATCTGGTGTGCAATATCAGAATGAAGAATTACTACAATAGAAAGTTGTGGCCTTCAATGGAAAAATTGTGACCTAAACTTTAGTCTATGGATTTCTAGACGTTGTCTAGGTGGTCATTGCCAATTGTAATAGGCAACAATTTTTTACAATAAGACCACGCATTTTTAAAAACCATTGTCTAAAAGTATGACAATAAGCAACATCTTTCTGGACTACTTTAGCCCACATTTATAAAAATGTTGTTTTGCATTTTAGGCAACAATTTTTTTATTTTGGACATTTGTAAGGATAAACACTTTAGGCCACACTTTTTTAGCATGGATAAACACTTCTGACAACATTTTTTTAAATGTAGAAACAAGATAAACTTTATAACATTTACGCAATAGTTATTTAAATCGTAAGATATTGTTTAAGTCAAAATTATCAAATTTTATCATTTATTAATTATAAGACAATTTATTCCAATTTAGAGATGATAGATAATCATTGTCACTCTATCCAAACCATTAACAGAAATCTTTCTAGGACGTTGTTAGATAAAATAAATACAATTGAAATTGTAATATATAACACTATAGAATCAAAATAGTTGGCTTTTTAAAGTCATAATGTTTAATGATGAACATCTCTAAATTGAAGCTAAAAACTGAATTAACAAATCATCAAATCCAGGGATTGTTTTTTCACTACACACAAGGCATCAGTTTCATTCTTGTATAAGATTATCTTTTTCTCTGAGCTGCAAAAAAAATATAGTGTCAATTTTCTATGATTCAGATAAATATTGATACATCTGAATAAAAGTTAATTAATTCTAATTTAAACCAAAGTACTTTTAACATATAGCAAGATAAATATAGAAACCGAAGTATTTTAAATAATCAACAATATGTCTTAATTCAGTCCATTACTTCCACATAACACAACCAAATCTAGATACATAGGATCTCCTTCCCTTGCACAACAATATTATCCCAAGAAGTACCAAAGTCATACACAAGAAGTACCAAAATGCTTATCACTTTAAGATTTTGTGATTAATCGATCTCACCCTCTACAAATATCATTAACCCTTCCATAAAAGAACTAGCTCATACAAAGACAAAGAACACAACAAAGCTTTACTACTCCTATCAATCTACAAATATAACATAAATAGTGCGCATCCACTGCATTGACATTGGAATTTTCTAGAAATAACACAAGCAAATGAAATACAAGTAAAGCTTACATTATTATCACTAGCACAGGCGTTATTGTACTAAAATTGATATTTTATATATTGATGTATATATTAATTTTAATTTAATAATTTATGTTTGATATATATTAGTAACGTTTTTAAAATTTTAAAAAATTACTATTCAAATTAAAAGTTGCAAGACTAATGCCTAAACTTTTAAATTTTTATTTGGTATTTTAAGTATAGAAAATCAATCATCTCATCTCATCATGTTGTATTTTAGTCTATTGTATTTTAAATTTAATTTTCTATTTTATTGTCCAAGTTAGATTTTAGTATTTTAAAAAATAAAAATATTGATTCATTTTAATTTTTTGAAATATATTCAATGAATACAATATTCATTTATTTGACATGATATTTAAATATAATCTTTTGTTAAAATTGAAAATAAATGTATTTTATTTTTAACCTTTTTTGTCGTTTTTAAAGAATTTCATTTCATACAAAAGAATGTAAAGTTAGCTGATTTTTATTTTGATTAAAAATCATATAAGGATTTTAAAAAAAAGAAGCACAAGTAAACATGTTGATTTTGATTTTGATACTATAAAGATTAAAATAAACTTAAATAAAGGCAAAAGTGGAAATTTAAATGACAAACACATAGAGATGGGTGAGAATAAGAGTGTTAGAGGGGTAATAACTCAAATTACAATGCAACTCCTTTAAAACAACTCTAGAAATCTATTTTCCACAGTATTAACATTTAACGATGTGTTTGCATTAAATTTTTACAGTCACATATTTTTTGCATTGAGAATAATTTAAAACAAATATACATAGTTGTAATTATTTACTAGAGATATCCATTATGTTTGCATTCAATTCTTGCAGCAAATTTATTTTTTGCCTTAAGAATAATTTAATCATTTATAGGAGATATCCCAAAAGCAGTTTTCTTATATCATGAAAATTGATTATGAGAAAGAATGTGACCTCGAGTTGTGTCACGCTATTGATTTATAGTATAAATCATATATGTTCATCATACCATCAAAGCATAGAATAAATTATCAAAAGCACCAAAAAAAAAAAATCAAAATCAGAAGACAATAAAGAAACATGTGTGCATTATATCTAAGTTGAGTCAAATAAACCTTCTTTCAACATATCTTCTTAAAACATGTGCACCCTCTATTTAGCACCATCAAGCATAGTTATTCCTGAAATGAAAAGTGTTTGTTCGAGATATAAAATGTGAGAATATATCAAGTTGGTATAGAATGGGAGATAGTACATCCCAAATAATTTGCCTAGTTCTTGAAGCGATAGGTGTTTCCTTGCCAATGAATTGAGTATTTGATTGAAAATCGAGACCAAGAAGAGTGTTTCAGTTTTCTCTCATCTCTTTCATAAGAGGACCCGAGTAGTATTGAAGAAGTGCAACAAAGGATATTAGGATTTATTCTTGAATGCAATGTTCTCCTTCTCCATTTTTATGAGTGTTTAACAATGCAGCATATATCGTGAAATAGTCACCCACATTTCTTTATTTCTTTTTCTTCAATTTTCTTTAAATTTTCATTGCATTTTTGTCCTTCACACCCTCTCTTTCTCAAATTTTCCTACAATAAACTTACAGATAAGGGTGGTTACTCAATTTCTAAACTAATGTCAGTTATGCAATTCAAGAGATAATTTTAGTTACTTAATTAAGAGATAAGTATGGTTACTCAATTCAAAAGAAACCAATGTCATTAAGATACGTAAAGAATGTTGAATCCTCATCCTCTTTGCACACACAAAAAATTATAAGTATGCAAATGTAGATAAATAAGTGGAAGTAAAATAAAAGATGATGAAATTTTAGTGAATAAAATTCAGTGAGATTGGAAGAAAAATAAAAGAAATTCAATGTATACTGATTTTACTAATTTATGGAGTATTTTGGACAATGATCCCACATCAACCAAATCATGCAATTATTGTCAATGAATAAAAAGGCCAAAATGTTGTACTTAATAAATGTAAAATCTAAAGTGAAAAGAAGAATAATAACCTTAAACTTTTGATAAAACACTAAAGATTAAAAAGGAAATAGTTGATTAAGGAACATGAGAGCCGAGTAGAATGTAGAATCATGGAATGAAATGCCAACTTACAACTGATCTTGAGAGCCTACTCATCACTATCATTGGCCTTCTCATTTGGATTTCCTCTCTAGGAAATTAGGGTATGTGAATTGCAATATGAAGCGTTCAAAGATAAGGGAGATGGAGAAATTAAATTTTTGATTTGGTATTGTAAAATTACATAGTATGTAAAAAGTCAGTTACTATGTTTTGAAGAAAGTGGGAAAAATTCCCCTTCTAATTTTAATTAGATTTTGAAATGCTTTGCTAAAGCAGTTGAACGTGTGGTGTGGTAGTGACAGTTTACAAAAGTTCTTGTGTGTGTTTTTATGAAGTATGGAAAATATAGTTATGTATTGAAGGGTAAATTTGGAATTTTAATTGCGTACACCAAATGGGATAATTCTTATTATTAATAATTATAGATAGCAAGCAAAAGAAAACAATAAATGTCAGTATAGGAGACCAAGAAATGAGGGGGGAAGACAATTGGTCTTTTGGTTTTAAAGATTTATTATTATTTTGACTCAAACTAGTATATTTTATTATTATTGTAACGGTTAATTATTTGAACCATATTAGCCCACCAACAATTGGAAGCTAAACCAAAAATGAGAGTCAGACATTAAACTTACTATTCATGTGATAACTACGCATTTAGATCAATTTAAGTATATTATAATTAACAAGAGGAAGATTAATAAAAAGAGCCTCATATATGCAGCAGAGCAGCCCCCTATATAGCTGCCATACAATCCCCAAATTTAATTTTTCTATTTCAAACTTATCATATCATACCATACTTTGCAACATTCTTCTTTGGACTGAATTGATATCTTAAGAAGTACTAGTTCCAAATATACAAAAGAGTTCTTATAGTACTAATGACAAGAAGCTACAAAACACAATATATCTAGACTTATTTTATTACCATCCAATAGACAAAAAAACCCAAAGAAAAGCGCAACAATCCTTATAAGAAATATACACAAAGTTACTCCTTTTTAGTACTAATGACTAAACGCTACAAACACAACATATCTAAACGTTTTTTACCATCCCATAGACAAAAAACCCAAACAAAAGCCCAACAATCCTTATAGGAAGTATAGACAAAGTTACTCCTCCTTGGTACTAATGACTAAAAACTACAAACACAACATATCTAAACTTTTTTTACCATCCCATAGACATAAAACCCCAAAGAAAAGCACAAAATTCCTCATAGGAAATATACACAAAGTTACTCCTCCTTAGTCAATGAATTCAAACAAAGTGTCATCAAAATCAAGATCATCTTCAGAATCAATTTTCTTAAAAGATACAACTTTTTTTCCGAAAATGTTTCCATCTAAGTTTCCATCAACAATATGGGTGACCCCATCCTAAATTCCCTTGTGTCCTTTTTTCACTTTGCTGATCTTATCACTTTCATTATCCAAATCCCAAGTGTCCAAATAAATTAAGTTCACAACCACAAGTGTACCTGGTAAGTTTCAACTTGCATCCTAGTGTACCGGTAGCATCACTCTAAATACATATTTGGTGCGGATACTGTTTGATCATTGTTGTTATGATGTCCTACATTGGCTAGGAATATTGCCAAAATATTCTTTTTAAGACTTGGGCAGTCCTTCCCAATGAGAGACACTGTAATATTCTCCACAAAGACTTTGAAACTATTCGGAATCAAAATCTCAAGAATTTCTAGATTTTAATAATATTGAAAATCTTATATTGGTTATAAAACAAGAGTCTTCAGCTTTTATCTCTAATTTGGTTACCAGTTATCTGAAATTGTAAATCTAAAAACATTACCTGGGTGTGTGATTCTTATACATGGCTCATGGCTGTGTAAATTCATATATCACGGAATTTTACATGGGTGTTACCCAATCAATTGATAAGTAAACTACCAGCAATCTATCGTAACTTAAGGATGTTATACCTTGTTGACTCAACATAACTAACACACTGATAGATTAGCAACTAGCAAGGCTGCAGCTGAGTTTAAATGCCACAACACACGCAAGTACTAAACAAAGTACATATCCTAATACATACACATGATACACTAGCATGGTGGTTATCGTCGAAGAGAAGGTAGAGGAAAGCCTTTAATTTACTTATTGTCATTTGTCAGTGACATTGACACCCTCATGATTGATGCTACTCTCTACATGGATTCCCAAACAAGATTGCCAATGTAATACAGTCCCTGGAACCAGTTGTTAAACAAAAAATAAAGTCTAAGGGAGCTCATCCTAATTGGGTATCAATGTTACTCTCTTTCACACATCATTTTTATGTTTACAGATGCCACACCCTTGAACAATACACATTAGAACTCAGGCTGCTAATACTCCCAGAATAACAAAATGTTTGTAACATTCTTGCAGACAACTCCTTGGTGCTCTTTGATATTTCAAGTTATTAACACCCCAACCTTCTCTCACTTCAAGACAAAGTATTTTATCTTTCTTGTCACTATCCCCCTTGGTTTTCTCCCAATTCCGTAGCAACTTAACATCTGAGACAATGTTTACTGGTGCCCAAGTTTCAAGCCACAATTCAGTTACCAACAACATAGCACGTTCTTACCCAACCTAGTTCTATAATGGTAATAATAGCATGTTTGGCTACATAATATTTCTAGGAAACAATAATTTATTTCAAAAGCAAGGTTAGAAAATGACAAATCAAAACAAAATTGTTTTTCCAAAACAAGATAATCCAAATACAACAGCCTTTATAGCCCTAAAAGACTTATGCTAAGAAACTTCTTTTCTAATTGCTACCAACGAAGTTTAATATTGGCCATCCTGCTGGGCAATGCCCCCAAAAGTACCTTTAAAATGGTTTAGATACCCAACAGTAGCAAATCGTGAACTATGTCCTACTTGTGTCATATATGATATATATTTAAACAAAAAAAAAAAAAAAAATCTAATCACAGCTTAGAGTTTCCTTCTTTATAATCAATACGAATTAAAGCTAACATTAGTTCTTCTTATTGAAGCATTTATATGATGAACAGATATATATAAAATCTTAATACCCTTTGAGAAAGATGAACCAGAAAACTAGCCTTCAAAAAAGTAAGTACTTGAATAAGACATGAACAATAATTATTTTAAAGCAACCATTATGAGCACATTTAAATTGCAATTTATCAAGATGAAGTTTATAAACAAAGTACAACTAATTTCCATTCTCTCTGTCGTTTTTTTCAAAAAAAAAAAAAAAAAAACTTAACAATAAATAGGATAACATGCATAAGTTTCATTTAAAGTTCATTCACAATTCAAAAAAGTAATTTAATAATAACCTTTGCTGAGGAAACACATGTAAATTCTGGCATTGAGCAGATCAAAATGAGTCCAAAATTAAGTATAAAGTGTCATAACGATGGTATATTATACTAATGTACAGTCCATAGGTGAGATAAAATTGCATTGCAATGAAAAAAAAAAATTAAGAGACACATCAAAATTATAACTATTGAAAATTACCTTGAATTTTGGATGCAATCTCATATGAAGGAGGATTCAAAAGAAGGTCCCTTATGTACCTGAGAAGCAGAATGACATAAATTAAGTATCTAATTTAGAATTAATTGCTACAACACTACTTTGAACTATTATTCAGAATGGGAGAAATAAAAAAGTTAAATTGAAAATTATAGTACAATTGAGATTATGAATTATAAAACTACAAATTATAAATAAGTTTAAAAGTTAAAACTCAATACAATGAGACAGTATACCCACATCCAACAAGGCTAACTTCGTGCAGCCTTAAATCTTTTTTAATATTTTTTTTTTCCTTTTCTATGCTTGGTTCGGGAGTCAAATGGAACACAAAAGCTTTTGGTTGCAAAATAAAAAGGAAAAGGAAAACAAATAAACCATGTTGCCCAAGAAAGAGTGAAATGCAAAATGCATCGATAGGAAAAAGAAAATTCTAATGGTCATTCATTAAAAAGCACAGAGACAGGTTTAAACTAAAATATGCACGATGATATACAATGAAATGGATAAATACATAAATATGAAAGATTTAAAGGACGAGCTGGTCAAATAATTATGAGTAGTTTCTAAACACAAGACAGAACCAAAGAGGAAAAAAGGAGTTACAAGGTTGGTTTGGTAGTTAAAGGGTCCCTCCTACTAACAAAAACTAACAAGCTACAACTAACATTGTCCAATAAATATAAAACAAAAAGGAAAATAGAATCTATTACTCACAATACTTGTAATCCATTGCAATTTGAGGGAAGCAAAACCTTCAACAAAGAAGGTATTCCTTCTGTTGGAATGGCACCTAAAAATGCAAAAGAAGCTGATTTAAGAAAAAGAAAATAATCAGTGGATTAGGCATTCATCAGTATTCAGTATTAATATACCAACCAATTTGAGTAGATGTTCCAAGAGTTAAAGGTCGAGCCCTATTTCCTGAAGACACAGTTGTGTTAAGCTCATCATCAATACTATAAAGTTCCTCTACCTATGTTCCAAACTGAAATAACAGTACATATGTTTATATACAGTACATTTAAAATGAAAAATGCAAAAACTATATATAATTTTCTTAAATCATACCTTGACCAAAAGATCAGAGACAGGGTTGCCATCAAACCATTCAAAATGTCTAGATCTATATTCTCCCCACAATAGCGCCCCCCCCACCGAATTCTCCCCAGTTGCAGGTTCCTAGAAAAACAATATTATTCAAATACATAATAAAAATAAAGAAAACAAAAAATATATATCTAACAATAATCTCTCTATATACTCTTTTACACAGACACCATTTTTCTTATAAAACAATTATGTAAACAACACAAATAATAGTAAACAATGATCATGATTAAAAGGTTTTTTTTTTTTATATGTATACAAATTAAATACTATTACAAATAAGGGAGGAAATACATCTAAGTAAAGAATAGGATCCACCAAAATGGGAAAATCTAGTTACGACAAGGAACACAAAAATTTAATAGTGTGATCTTTGGCATGTCTTCCATATAAAGTCACCTTGTGCACCAAGTTAGACCCAAATTTTTTCATCAAAGAAATAGAAAAGAATGAAAAAGCACAAACCACAAGAATTCCGCCTCAAAGATGTATGCAAAAAAAGTAATGATATTGACAAGTGCGAAGCTTCCCAACAACTGCTTCTTCTGTCAAGCAATCTTCAGAAGAATATGTCTTCATGGTCTCTACTCTCTAGTACCATATTAATGCAATAGCTCCTCGCAGAATGAGATAATCCTGCAATAAAAAGACATAATTCAAACTTATCATTCCAATGCAATAAAAGATGTAATGTTAGGAGAATTGCAAATAACCAAAAATTAGCATTGCGAAAATTCAAACAGTGTTATTACGCTATAATACATGACTGCTCATGATAGTTATTATTGGTTCCTACCACCTTTGAGTAAAACATTCCAAAATTTTGAATGTAAACATGTACCCTGTGAAATTCTAATAAATTTGTAGGTAAATGTTTTAAAAAAGAAAGCACAATTAATGTTTTCATTTATTTTTTTTGCTACAAAAGTTAAAAGAAAAAAATAAAGTAATAATCTCAAATTCAGTAGTGCTCAACTTCCATTTTTCAAATTGGAATCCAGGCCAAGCAAATTAGAAAAATCAAGCCTTTCAATTAGCTGGGCAGTTGAAAACTTTCTGCACATTTGCAACCTCTGCCATAATTTGGAAAGGAAACGAGAATGAGAATGAAAACTTCTCTAGAGATCCCATGGTTTATATAATCAAAACAACAAAATTCAAGAATAGTTAATTTTGCAACTTAACTAGATGCAAAAAAGTAGATGAACCTACCTCCTTCCACCACAATATGTGAGGAAGGTCTTTATCATCTAAAACGTTATTTGGTATTTTGGGCTTCTTGGTGGCCCTACTACTCCCCCTTGAAACCTTCTTATCTGTATAACTCGATACATTCTTTACACACCCATTTATTATGTTCCTCAAGTTTCACATTTTAGATGTCATACCACTAAAGAATAGTTGTTTACATCATTAGCAAATCATGTGTAAAGAAAATATTACATCAAACAACTAAGAGCATTTTTTCTGAATTCAAAATGACAATTTAACGTTCAAACTATTTCAATACACATGTGACAGTGACAGTCATATTTTAACTCCATAATCATGATTCTTTCATATTGAATGAGTTACTAAGTTTCTAAACAGAAGCAATAATACAACTACTTGCATTTTGTCACAATAACATACAAGGTCTTTATGATTCTTACAGCATCTCTGTTACAGATTAAATAGTTGAAAATTGGTTAGTTAGTCAGTTAGGTCGTTACGAATGCTTGTTAGTGGTTAATACCTCTTTAATCAGTATCACGAATTACTTCTATGGAACTCCCCTTTTGTTCTTTGAACTTTATGATCCGAGGCCACATCAAATGGGTGTCACTCGCATCACCCGAAGAAACATTGGGAGCATTGACAAGATTCTGATATGGTATTAGACCTCTCTCATGGAGAGAGCATTGATTCCGCTGTTGCCGAAGAAGGAGACATTGAAGCGGTAGTTGAGGATACAACATCTATGAAGGCACAATTCGAAGAAACATATATCGTGATGGGGAGTCATCAGGTAAAGCTTCAGTTGAGCAAGGATGCAACAGATGTGCTCGCAACAATAAAGTTAAAGAAGACGGAAGGAAGGGTCAAGACAGTGAAGAACACACAAGCTATAATTGTCCCTAGAACCATTATCTTTGGGAATATTGACTGGGTCAAGATTAAAGCATTGAAAGACCCAAAGAATGTGGGGATTTCTGCAGAGAAAAAGATGCAAGATGAAGCCATGAGTTGTGAGGTGACAAAAAAGTAAGACGATCTGAAAGCGGCTCTGCAGAGAAGGGGTCCTGATCCCAATAGGTTGGGTCATGGGTGCCAAGAAAGTTTTTTTGCAATTAAGGGAAAACCGAATCTTATGCTTCACAGAACACGATGATGTTGTGTGTAGGCTCCTTAATGTCTGCATTCAAGAAGCAAAAGTAGACTGCAGCACATGGGTAACCAACAATAGTAAGAAGCTTAGTTAATTTCAAATTGAAGTTCAACTTTTGGCATACTTAGTTCCACAACACTTGCTATCAGGTCTCAAATTTAACCAAGCCATGATTCAATCTCATGCCATCACATTTGATAGATACATGGATGAAAAATTTGTAGTGCACTCATGAGACTAACCTCCACGGGTATTTGCAACGATTTTCCATCACATACATTGCAAATGGGCATTCAAGGACAGGCAGGAACTTGGTTTTGGGATGAGAAAGTTTCTTATGACCTTGCTGAAGGCCAACTCAGTAATACAGCTTTTGACAGTGCATGGTACTTCCACTACTACAAAAGCATCCTTTAATGACACACATGCTACGACGGTTCTGTAATAACCGTCTTTGTATTTGAGGCGGTGGCATTTTTGCAATTAAAACGAAGTTTACAAGGACGGTTTTTAAAAAACCGTTGTAGAAGGGGATCAAAGAAGACGGTCTTTGAAGACCCGTCTTCGTTTTTGCCACATACAAAGACGGTTTTTTAAAAACCGTCTTTGTTTTATTTGTAATTTCAATTAAAAAAATAAATTAAAGAATTAGGATTCAAAGGTAGAAACCCGCGTTCCATCCCCTTCTCTTTCACAACTCCCTCTCTTCACTACAAAAAAAACGCCCATTTCCCCCCTCCGATCCGCGCTCTCCTCTCTCCAGTCCTCCGTCCGCCGCCTCCGCTCCGAGCTCTTCGACCCGCACCGCTCCGTCGCCGCCAAAACCGCCCAGCTCTCCAACCTCCACCGCACCACGGAGCTCCTCCAGCACTCCATCCACGCCCTCCGCCTCTCGAAGAAGCTCCGCGACCTCATGGCTGCCCCCGACCCCGAAAAACTCGATCTCGCCAAGGCCGCCCAGCTCCACTTCGAGATCCTCAGCCTCTGCGACGAGTACGACCTCTCCGGCATCGACGCCATCGACGAAGAGCTCAATTGGGTCAGGGAGACCGGAGATTTACTTCGCAGCGAGGCGATGAAGGTTCTGGAACGCGGAATGGAAGGGTTGAACAAGGCAGAGGTTGGGACCAGGTTGCAGGTTTTCTACAATCTCGGGGAATTGAAGGGCACTGTGGAGCAGGTGGTGAATAAGTATAAGGGTTTGGGTGCTAAGAGTGTTAATGTGGCGTTGGATATGAAGACCATTTCAGATGGAAGCGGGTACGGTCCCGGTGGGATTAGGGGCTCTGGAACGCCCCACATTGGAGGAGGGGCTAAGGCTAGAGAGGCTCTCTGGCATAGGTTGGGGAATTGCATGGAGCAGTTGCATTCTATTGTTGTTGTTGTGTGGCATTTACGGAGGGTGCTCTCCAAGAAACGTGATCCCTTTACCCATGTTTTGTTGCTTGATGAGGCCATTCAGGTGAGGCTCATTGGTTATTGTTTTAGTTGTTTGTTTGCATCAGAAGGAAATTATGTTGTTGCTTACCTTGGATTCATATATGCTCATCTGCATCCATCCCACGACTCTAGAAATTATTGTTTGTCTTCTGAAATGCCAAAGTTTGATATGTAGATGATAGATAGTATTGTGATTTAATTGGGGGTGCTTCTCTCGTAGAATCGATTTACCAACATATATTGTATATCCTTCTCTTCTCGAGTTACTACTGATCCATATATGTTAAAAAAGGTTTCCTTCTCTTCTTGAGTTACCACCAAATATCAAAGTCAGCATATGATGAACTATTAC
>PYAF01002009.1:223534-237254 GCA_007407185.1 Glycine tomentella | reverse complement strand
GGTGTTCATTTTATTTTCATTTTTTCTCATTTCAACTTCTGTTGCAAGTCAAATTATGATCTGAAATGTTCTAACATTGGGAGTGTTAGTTGTATGATTATCACCTAGATTTGATTCTACCAGTTCATCTGCATAATTCCAAGTTCTGAAATTATTTATAAAAACAACAACAAGGAAGATCTTATTTAACAGTTGTAGAAATCATCTTTTTCTGCTTGAGGTGGGATTTTTTTTGGTATTTTGTATTAGTTTTCTCAACATAGGCAATTTCATCTTAAGTAGTTAATTGTTGTTCGGTTTCACTTGCATGTTATAGAGCAAGGCAAAAGGATCTAGAAGTTACTTTTATAAAACATATCTCACTGATTATAAGTTTTTGGTGGAATCTCCAATTGTTTTTCATTTGTGTGTCCTCTGCGCCTCCACTTTCTTTGTCATTCACTTAGTCTTGAATATTAAATCCTCGTCTGGTGAAGCCATATCTCACCTTACCTCACCCGTACAATAAAATTTATCTCGTGAATACTACTATGCTTATAATGGAATTACCTAAGCAATTAGAGGTGTACGCATGATATTATAGGTTCAAACTTTATTAATGTTATTGTACAAATTTTTTTTTTAAAATGAGATGTATATATGTCTGTTTAATTGATACCCACAAGTTTAAGAGAAATTGTTTTAAAGTTAGATCAAATAATTTTGATAATAGTAATTTTAAACTATTAAAATATATTTATATTAAATTTTAAATTAAAACGTGTCTACAGTTTTTTAGATTTTAATAGAATATGTGTTTCTTAGTCTCGCACTTAGAAAACCACAGTCTAAGTGTGGCTCCATTTACTTCCCAAAAGTCGATGGTAGAAACAAACAAGCTAGCCCACAAAGGATTTATAAGAAATTTTGAATAAAAAAATCATTTCTTATACAAAAATTTTAAAGAAAATAAAATAAAATAAATTGTCAAATTTTTGTATTGAAAATAAAATTATATATATTTTCACATGTATCTTAAAAAAAATCGTGTTGGAAGTAAAATAAAACACTAATGGTTTGTTTTGTTTGATGAAAGAAAAAAAATTGAAATTGAAATTGAAAAAAATTAAAATTTTTATTTATAAAAGTAAAAAAAAATCATTTTTTCTAAAAAAAAATACTTTTATAAATCATGTTTTATTTAGAAGTTAATTGTCTCTTCATTTCCCTTATTACTCTCCTACTCGTGTTCTCCATTTCAGGCACTCACGCAAGTTGTGACTCCGACGTCACCGCGGCTCGGTCTCCGTCATGGGAACGGTGTGCTCTGCTTGTTCTCCTTGTAAGTTCTCTCTCTCGCTTTGCATAAGTTTCTTATGTTCTCGACTGCGAGAGGTGCTTGCCTTTGATATGCACTCATTTTCGCGTGTTTGCTTGCTCTAGATCTAATTAGCTTTTATTCGAGTTCTGGTTCCTTCTTGTTTTGTCCCTCCATAATTTGTGGTTATGTAATGATGACTGGTTAGGGATTTTGGGTTGCTATGTGTGTTGTTCTGGTTGGGGATTTTGGGTTTTTGTCCTATTTTACACGATTTTGGGTTGTAAAAGTGGTAGCATAAGCCTTTTAGTACCTACATTAACTA
This sequence comes from Glycine tomentella, assembly GCA_007407185.1. NCBI lineage: Eukaryota > Viridiplantae > Streptophyta > Magnoliopsida > Fabales > Fabaceae > Glycine > Glycine tomentella. The sequence goes on along the minus strand of PYAF01002009.1, from coordinate 235,632 downwards.
TTACAAGAGTTATTGACATACTATATTATTATTTGTCTACATTTTTGTGCAGTATGTGTTCTGTGCATTCTTTCTCAATAAACATGATCCACTTACTACAATCATTGCCACAAATGTTATTGAAAACTAATAGCTTATTTATTTTGCTGTACTGATATACATGTAAATTATTTAAACAAATTTGAGTTTGAATTGATAAAGAATTATCCTGGACAACTAAAAATACTAAAATTTACGTAGTGTATATTAAGGATTTTGTGCTCTAGTTAATGACCCTTAATCTAGAAACTAAAAGATGTAGTACAAGTATGAACTAAGACAACATAAATGTTTGATTAGGAAGTTGTTCAATAGCTAGGCACAATAATTCCTTTTAAAAAACTAACTGCAAATTTAAAGGTCTGTGAGTTCAGGGAAGTTTAATTTAATAGGATTAGTAAATATAAACATATCTGAAGATAGAGAGATAAGAGAGACCAAGGAGACTCATCGCCTGACTCAACAGCTAACACTAACATTTCCTTGAACATCTACTCTTCATTCATTCATTCTTGGCTAATAACTAGTAAGTTATTGCTCAACTTGGGATAACTCGAACTTTGGGGACCATTGTCAACAAGTGAAGCCAAGGAAATGAGCCACTACTTATAGAGACACAAATAAATACCTGAATTTAAATACCTGAATTTCAACAGTTATGTTTGTGAATTAATTCCATTTTAATCTTGAAATACTTTTAACTTCTTCGTATTATAATAATGTTTCTTTTGCTTTAACGGGGTTGAAGATATAGCAAATGAGTTGCTCTTTGCAGATTGCTTTTCCTTCATTCTTGGCAGTGACTATTATGAAGGAGCACCTGGTTCTGGGTCAAATAAGTCTAGAAATTTGTCTTTCATGATCATATTACCTTTTTTGGATTTTTCACCCGTTGTTTTCAACAAGGCTGGAAATGACATGTTTTACATATATGCTTATTTTTTGCATTCATGTAGGAGTCGGCTTGCCAGATAGTGAAATCAATTGGAGAGAAATATATTCGTCTATAATTTGCTTTTGAAGGACTTGGATGGGTGGAAAAAAAGTAAAGGCATATCTTCTATGTTACTTTGTAATTTGATAATATTTCACTTATAATTATACAACTTTTACTTTTTGTAAATTCCTTTTTCCAATATATGATTTCATTATTCTTATATGTTGAATGAGTTGTATATGCATTAATTGATTAGTGTTTCCAGGCTCTTCAATTTGTTTTTTATTTATTTATTTATTATAGAATGAAATTATGACAATGTGGTGTATTTCTTAAATTTATTTGGTAGTAATAATACAAATCAATTTCAATTTCCGTAGATATTCCTTTAAAAAAAAACAAAATAGGGAAACAAAGACTGTTTTATCTAAAACCGTCTTTGAATACTACCCTACAAAGACGGTTTTTGGGAAAACCGTCTTCTTATCCTTTCTTTTAAATAAAAAAATTAAAATGAAGCAAAACAAAGACGGTTTTGGTGAAAACCGTCTTTGAATGGTGGCCTACAAAGACGGTTTTGGGATAACCGTCTTCTTATCCTTTCTTTTAAATTAAAAAAAAAAATTAAAATGAAGCAAAACAAAGACGATTTTGGTAAAAACCGTCTTTGAATGGTGGCCTACAAAGACGATTTTCGAATAACCGTCTTCTTATCCTTACTTTTAAATTAAAAAAAATTAAAATGAAGCAAAACAAAGACGGTTTTGGTAAAAATCGTCTTTGAATGGTGGCCTACAAAGACGGTTTTCAAATAACCGTCTTCTTATCCTTACTTTTAAATTAAAAAAAATAAAATGCAGCAAAACAAAGACGGTTTTGGTAAAAGCCGTCTTTGAATGGTGGCCTACAAAGACGGTTTTGGGATAACCGTCTTCTTATCCTCATTCACCAAAAAAAAAAAAATACATGCAGAGAAACAAAGACGGTTACTGAAAAACCGTCTTTGAAAGTATACAAACAAAGACGGTTTTCGCTAGAACTGTCTTTGTATCTATTTTTAAAAAATTAAAAAAAAATTAAAAAAATTTACAAAGACGGTTTTCAGAACCGTCGTCGAAAGTGCCAACTTACAACGACACCCGCAACAAAGACGGTTCGAGAACCGTCGTCGTTTGGGTTCTAGAACTGTCGTCGTTTCCCCCGCCTGTAGTAGTGTTCTTGTTGGCATTGCAGCTGAAGCCCTTGGTTGCAATGGAACATTGGCTGATCACAGACTAGGAAGAGTTGTTTTCCTCTTCTTTTTCTTTTTTTTGCCTACCAATGCTACTGCAAGAACATTTGTTACTAGGATAATTGGCAAAACTCTGAAAACAGCAAAGCCTTCACTTTTCGTATAGTGTAAGTTCCCTGTTCAAGCTGGTCCACTGGGAAGGGGTTACCAGATATTAGATGAAAATTGGTTAGTTAGGTTGTTAGGCATGCTTGTTAGTGGTTAAATGCCTCTCTAATAAGCTCTTTAAATAGAGCTCAAACTCTCTCTCTTATCATGAACTACTTTTATGATGTGTGGCAACATCAAATGAGTGTCCATTGCATCACCCATCAAGATTCCGATAGTGTCTAAACTAAAATTTACAAAAAGACAATGTGCCTCATTTTTTAACATTCAAACGAAACTTAATAAACGCATATGGAAAATTTGATGTTACCATGACACTCACATACAAATCTAACAATGCTCAGTTGCTCCCAACACATTAACATTTATAGATTATGGAAGCATGCGTATTAGGAAAAACAAAAGGTTGTGCTTTAACTGAATGCTTGATAGATTTCCAAAAGGTTCATCAATTAATTCAAGATATATCAGAATAAATGTTAATAGCATTACCTCTCAGAATAAAGCTAGAGACCATCCTTTTTACCAATTTTCTAGTCCAAAGTTTAGTACAAAAAGGTTGCTTTATGAAATAAAAATAATAAAAAAAACAAAACATTAAAGAGGAATGATGTTCATCACGAATAATAAATACTTTCTTTGTCCCATTATAATTGTATTTGTCATAAAATAATTAATAATTGTTATTTTAGTTTTTCAATCTAACATTAAATATCTTTTTTCACTTATATCCCTTATAATATTAATTGTGGATAATAAAATCTATAAATAAATTAATGATGACATAAGGTTAATTTTGTAAAATTACTACTCTCTTTCGTCTATTTATTGCTTGCTTTTTCTTGTTCTATGATTGGACGAAAATTATTTTGAGACCGAGGAGTATAAACATTTAATTAATTTTCAACCAAAAATGTTTCTACTTTCTACAGGTACTATAATACTAAATACAATGTTTCTACTTATGAAACAAAAAGAGAGAGAGAGAGAGAGAGAGAGAAAGTTACCTAAGGCTTTTTTTAGGAGTTAGGAGAGGAAGGGAAGGAAAGAGATTCAAGGGAAAGGGAGGAGAAGGAAAGGGAAGAAAATGAGGGAAGTTCCTCCCTCCTTTTTTGGGAGTTAAAAATATATTAAGAGAGAGAAATTGAGAGTTAATAAGATGTTAAATGTGAAAATTATATAATTTAAATGTAAAAATATATTAAAAAAATATTTTAATATATTTTTTAATTTGTAGCTGGGATAGGATAGTAATTTTAATTACTTTTCCTTCTAAAACCACCCAAATTGGGGGAAAAACAATTTTTAGGTTTTGGAGGATTTCACAGGAGTTTTAAAAATCCTCAAATCCTTTTCTTCAAAAATTAAAACTCCCAAACAAGGAGATGTCACCACCTAAACCTTTCCCTTCCCTCCCTTCTCCTCTAAAATCTCTCTCCCAAACAAAGCCTAAGGAAACGAGAGAGGGCGAATGAATTGAAAATGGGAAATATAGGGTAAAGTGCGGAGGTGAGCGGCAACGAAGGAAGTAAACCGCGATGTTTCTTGTGGCTACCATATGCATCGCGGGGAATGTGAGAGAAAAAGAGAGAGCAAGCAAAGTGAGTTCCCGCCATAGTCCACACACACGAGGAGGGAAGGATTTTGACACAATTGAAAAAATGAGAGTGAAACTGAGAAACGATATTTAGAACACAACCTGTGATATATTTTTATTAAACATGTAAATTTTTATTAAATTTAAAATTTTTATTTAAAATTTATATATGTAAAATGATATATTATTAGATCAGGATTAATTATTAAAAAATTATTACGTAAATTTATATTTCTATTAAATATATATTAAAAAATTTAGTGTTATATATAATGATATTAATTATTTTTTAACATAATTAGCATATTAACTAAGTTAGTTGAAGAGTTTTAAGAACTGAATGTGTCATTATTTTTAAATTATTCCGTAAAACATATTTTTATAGGATAATATTGATAACACAAATTCTGTATGGGTATTTTCGGTTTTCCTTTTTATTATTGTGCATGAAGAAAATTCCCAATTATTTTTTATTCTTAAGATCCAATTACATTGATTGTTTTTGAATTATTATTATTCAAAATAATTTAGTTTAAAAACTGTATTTCAGTTATTTACTTATTTATTATGTTCACTTTTGTATTAATTTTGATTTTTTGTAATTTCTTTTTAAAGCTTTATTAGGCAGATAAATATAATTATAATGCATTTTACAATAGCCTTTGAAGTATTTTCTATAATTTTAGTTTATTTAATTTTTTTAAAAATATAATAAGTTATTAATTATATTTTAATTCAAATCATATAAAAAATTAAAAATAATAAAATTAAAATGATAAAGAATTAAATGTATACTTTTAAATTTATTATTTAATTATTATTATTTAAATTATTTAACTACTGAACTAATTAATTTATATTTTTAAAATTTCAAAAAAAATATATATAACAATAAATCTTATATATATATATATATATACACACACATACACAAATCGTGTGTATGATGTAACAAAAATATTGTAAAAAAACATCAACTAATAGTCATATGATACCTATATTTTGATAAAGCAGGTATTTTTCGTTAAATCAAAGCGAGTTTAGGTGGATTGTTGAATTTAGGAGGAGCTGCTTGAAGCATAAGCAAGATTGATTCAAGTCTAAAGTTTTGAGCTTTTAAACATGTAAAGGACAACTTGGAGATTAATTAGGATAAAATGTAAGAGAAAAGCAAATCTGATGATCCTAAAGCATTGCATTCATTCTAACTCATATATATATATAACTTAAAATGGTTTAATAAAAATCACAAGGCTTTCATAAAATGGTTAAGTTTCAAACTTGTTTCTAAGGTTTTTGGAAAAATGATTTTCTTGCTGTTTTAATCGATTACAACATCACAATAATCGATTACTTTGTTCTTCACTTACCTTGGAAAAGCTTTCATGAACATTGTAATCGATTACATATCGGTTTAATCGATTATTATACCTTTGGTTTCTAGAAAACTGCCTTGTTGAACATTTTAATCGATTACCTAATGGGTAGTAATCGATTACATGCATGTATATGAATATTAAAGAGTTGTTAGGATAATCGATTACCAATATACTGTAATCGATTACATAGGCTTATCTGAAAATAGCCTCTCCCTGCTTTAATCGATTACCGTAGATGGTAACCGATTACATGATGTGTTTAAAACTCTAAGTTTTGTACTAGATAATCGATTACCAAGGTTAGTAATCAATTACATAATGTAAATTAGAAAGGCTATGGCTCTACTTTAATCGATTACCAATTCTAGTAATCGATTACTCTATTTCTAAGACTGATATGCTTTCCTGGTTTAATTGATTACCATGGTTAGTAATCGATTACATAGTGCATTTTGAAAATAATGCATCTTCTGTCTTAATCGATTACATGCTTGAATAATCGATTATTTGGTCTGTTGTAAAATTTTCAGAAAAGCTTATGAACATTTTAATCGATTACATTATTGGATTAATCGATTACATAAGCAAAATAATTGATTATTTGGCGCGTATTAATCGATTAAAGCTGTTACGTTTTTCTATTATAAATAGGGAATCACTTTGATTGATTTCGTGAAGTTGCATACTGATACCCATTGAGCCAAAACAGTTCTAAAAGCCTTTCTAAGTGTTTTCAAAGGATTTTACATGCTTGCTCTGGTTCTACATTGATCATGAGATTGTGAGTCATTCTTGAGCAAGATTTCATTCAAGGTTAAGGGAAGCTGAGTAAATTTGTTAATTCAACCTATGTTAATACATCATTTGCATTGTTATTCATTGGATCATCAGGTTGTTTCTCTCCTTAATCTTTTTGTAATTTTCATTTTGATTTTGGTTGTAATTTTTAGTCTATTGTAATTAGGTTTCTTGCTTGTAAACTAGAGATAGGGTTTCTCTAGCGGGTGTACTGAGTAGTGTTCTCAGTGGGTTTGTCTCTAAGAATCTAATAGCGTTTTAGATTTTTGTACTTTATCTAGAGTTGATAAAGGGAGACTTTGTAATTACTTGTAAGAACAGAAAATTGCAATAGTGGAACTCCATTCTAGTGTTGAGTGGAAGATAACTGGATGTAGCTTCATAGTGTTTGAAGTGAACCAGTATAAATCCTTTGTGTTTTGATTCTTATCTTTATCTTGAACATATTCTGTCAATCTTGATTGTTTGGTTTTGATTATCAATTAACATTTTGAGCTATTGGACACCTTGAGCTGAGCATTTTATTGAATAAGGTTTCTTGGTTTCAAAAGTGATAAAGATCCTAGGGAAAACTCTGATTTTGTTAAAGAAATTTTTAATTTACCAATCCTAACCAATTCATCCCCTTCTTGGTTAAGTGTGAAGTGTTCCTATATTCTACAGTTATCCATAGGTAGGGCTGTCAAAACGGGTTATTCCGACCCACCTTGACCCAACCCACCTCACATTTTGTCTGGTATTGAAAATTGTTAACAAGTCCATTTCAGGTTGGTGGGATAATGGATTGGTCCACCTAAAATTAAAAATTAAAAAAAATCAATGAATAATCAAATTTTTAGAAAAATAAATTTGAGTATTTAGCATAACTTTGAATAATCAATGATAGCATTACTATTAAATATCATGAGTTTAAAAATAGAAAATAATAGTTAAATCCTCCACTAAAGATTCACACCTACAAACAACATGACATATCGACAAGCTAGAAAATATCTTTTAGGGATTGAATGCAAGCCAAATATCTCGGGTAAATTGGTAATTATATAAATATAATAGTAGAAATTTAGAAAAATGACAAAGCATTTTATGTTTACATAATAGTCTAGGAGGGTTAGGTTAGTTTTAATTTGTAGGTGGGTCAGCCCAGCCCACCATGGGTTCAGCCGAGTGGGCCAAACCGCAAGTGGGTTTGGTTCAATTTCTTACCTAATCGAAAATTTGGTTTTTTAGCCCAGCTCGAAGCTGTGGTGGGATGGGTTTGCCGGTGAAATTCGTCCATTTTTACGACTCTACCTACAAGTACAAGTTTCTTTGTCATGCCTAGTCCAAATAATATTGTATCAAAAAATAATGTTTCCTCAAATATGATAGATTCGTTAACTTCTTTTAATATTCTTTTCAATCTTTATATTAGCATTAGAGTATAAGTATATGTTGTGTGTTTGAGTCCTTGTAATTCTTCATGTTTTGATCTTGCCTTAAATGCATAAAGAGCTTGACATAAAATTTCTTTTAATGTCTATACTTTTCGGAATGAGAGACAAAGAGTAGGCATCCTTTCTTTCCTTAAAAGTAATGACATTCTTGATGGCATGTACTATTTTTGCCGCTTTCTCCGTGTATGATCTCAACTTGTAGCTTGCTTTTGTTAATAGGCTCTACTTAGAGAAAACTTTTTTCTCATTAAAAACATGAAATTCAAACGTTAGAGCATACTCTAAAGGTAAAAGCAAAATTAGATATAAAAGCATATACAACCTTAGAAGTCGAAAGCAATGAATGAAGAACTCATCACATGTTTGTTTTGGATGAACCAATTAAACCAAAAACCGCAAAAATCAAAAATCTCAAAAACCACATACCTTTTGGGATTTGATTTGATTTTTAGAACTTGCTATAAAAACCGAACCAAATCACATATTATAATTTTTTTGTGTGTGGCGAAAAAAAAGAGAGAAAAAAAAGAGTAAAAAAACTAACTATAGCCTCTTACAAATCACTCCCTTGCATTAACATCCTGCAGAAGCGCCAAAGAAGTCGAAGTGTGCACATAAACCTAAAAAGCCCCACCATTCTAGTTTCCCATCTTAGCAAGAAGATCAACAACGGAATTTCCCTCCCAAAGGCAATGAATAAGATCCACGTTCCACTACCTGCATAAAAGTTCTTTTATATCAGCAATAATCATAGCATATTTATGCAACACCATAACCTCTTCCTTGGCGAGAGACACAACAAAGAAAAAGTATGAAATTCACAGCACATGCCTAAGTCCTATTTCCCAAGCTAAATCTAAGCCAAAATAAATAGCAAGCAACTTCGACTTAAGATTATCAGAGAAACCAGAAGAGACACAAAACCCTACTAGTCATGCACGACCCACATCAAGAATAAGACCACTAAAGCGCAACAAGTGTGGAGAACTAAAACAATTGTCATCAATATGAACTGTTACCACTAGGAAGATGGAAGAACAAGTTTGACCAATCTCGAACTCTTGGGGGACATGCAGATTCAATGAACAAAACTCTGATGCTCAAGACAACATAGGCTGAGCGCACAACTAGAAAAATCCAACACACAGAATATTAACAAAATCCTTATACTAACACACATGCCTTAAACAATTATAAATCAAGATAAAGGAAGAGATCCTGGGTTGCCTCCCAGTAAGAGCTTCTTTAACGTCACTAGCTTGACATTTGACACCATTAAGGATCTTGGAGGTGAATAATCAGTCACTCAATTTCTTCCCCATTGTAAGGCTTCAATCTCTGACCATTGACAATCCAGCTATGCTCTAGTTCATTGGAAGAAGGATTCACCAACTCAACTATCCCGTAGGGCTTGACCTCTTTGAGTGCGAATGGTCCAGACCATTTAGACTTAAGCTTTCTAGGAAACAATTTGAGCCTTGAGTTGAATAACAAAACTTGTTGGCCTAGCTGGAAACTCCTTCTCGTAAGCTTTTTATCCTGGTAAGCCTCCATCTTCTACTTGTAATGTTTGGATGACTCACAAAGGTTAAGCCTCATCTCTTCCAATTCTTGCAGCTGCAACTTCCTCTTCTCCCCAGACAAGGACTCATCAAAATCAAAAACTTGAGAGCCCAATAGGCTTTGTGCTTTATTTCCACTAGAAGATAACAAGCTTTTCCATACACCATTTAGAAAGGAGACAAACCAATTAGCATCTTGAAGGCAGTCCGATAAGCCCATAGGGCATTATCCCATTTTACAACCCAATCCTTTCTTGAAGAAGAAATTGTTTTCTAAAGAATCTTCTTAAGTTCCCTATTTGAAACCTTGGCTTGGCAATTGGTTTGTGGGGGAAAATCTACTTTGTGTCTAACATTGGTTTTAATCACATAAAATAATTGTATGCAAGTGATCATGACTTCTCTAGTATTAAAAGGGGCTCATCAAGGATATTTTAGACATGATGGTTTCTTGTTCAAGGAAAAGAATCTATGTGTTCCTAAAAGCTCTTTGAGAGAACTTTTCATTAGGGAAGCACATAAGAATAATTTAATGGGGCACTTTGTTGTGGATACAACTTTGACTATTTTACACAAACATTTCTTTTGGCCAAAAATGAGCTATGATGTGCATAAGCTTGCTTCCCAATGCATTGTTTGTCATAAAGCTAAATCTAGATTAATGCCTCATGGTTTGTATACACCTTTGACTATTCCTAACTCCCCTTGGGTTGATATTTCTATGGATTTTGTGCTTGGTCTTCCAAGATCTAAGAGGGGAAAGGATTCTATCTTTGTTGTTGTTGATAGGTTCTCAAAGATGGCACACTTCATTCCTTGTCACAAGAGTGATGATGCTTGTGAAGTAGCTAATATTTTCTTTAAAGAAATGGTGAGACTACATGGTTTGCCAAGAAGCTGTAAAATATAGGAACACTTCACACTTAACCAAGAGGGGGGGTGAATTGGTTAGACTTGGTAAATTAAAAATTTCTTTGACAAAATCAGAGTTTTCCTTTGGATCTTTATCACTTTAGTAACCAAGAATCTTTATTCAATCTAATGTTCATTCCAAGGTATCCATCCAATAGCTAGAGATTGAATTAATAAAAAAGGCAATATTATCCAGTTAAACATAATATCATCAAGAAAGAGATCAATATCAAAACATACAAGATTTACACTGGTTCACTTCAAACACTATTAAGCTACATCCAGTTTTCTTCCATTCAACACTAGAATGGAGTTCCACTATTGCAATATTTATGTTCTTACAAGTAATAACAAAGTCTCTCTTTATCCACCCTAGATAAAGTTCAGAAATCTAAAACACTATTAGATTCTTAGAGACAACCCTACTGAGAACACTACTCAGTAAATCCCTAGAGAAACTCTATCTCTAGTTTACAAGCTAGAAACCCAATTACAATAGAAAATCAAATACAAGTTATCAAAAGAATTACAACTACAAAGTTTAAGGAGAGAAAATACCTGATGATCCAATGAATGATATGCTTATGAATGAATATATCAGGTTGAATGATGAAAACAAACTCAGAACATCTCTTTCCTTAACCTTTGAAAAAACTCTTCTTGCTTCAAAAATCACTTAATAACTCATAAGAGTTTTAGTGAAGACAAGCACTCATAGAACCCAGAAAAATTACTAAGAAAGTGTTTAGAAAGCTTAGGTAGGCTCAGAATACGAATTGATCAAGTTACTTAACAAGCTGAGCAAGGGTTCTATTTATAACAAATTTTTCTAACCATCAATAATCGATTAAACGCGCTCAATAATCAATTATTTCACTTATGTAATCGATTAAATCAAGCATGTAATCGATTAAAGAGTTCTATAAAAATCTGGGTTGAAGCAACGAACATAATAATCTATTATTTCGATACGTAATCGATTAAAACAGGAAGCTTCATAATCATGAAATAAACTATGTAATCGATTACGAATTCTGGTAATCGACTAAAGCAGGAGGCTTCATAAACGTAAAAAGACAAAGTAATCGATTAAAAATTCTGGTAATCGATTAAAGAAGCAAGATATGTTAAGCATAGGCATATGATGTAATCGATTACAATATTTGGTAATTGATTAAGACAGAGAGATGATTTTTCCTGTTAAGCCTATGTAATCGATTACGGTTCAAAGGTAATCGATTAAAATGATCATCAAGGCAGTTTATATGTAAACCAAGGTAAATTAATCGATTAAACTAATATGTAATCGACTACATTGTTCTTGAAAAGTTTTCTAGAAAGCACTAAGAATAATATAATCGATTATTAGGAATAAGTAATCGATTAAATCAGTAGAAAATATATTTTTCCAAAAACCTTTGATTTAACTATTAGACTTAAGCAATTTATCAAGGCCTTGTGAATTCTAATTATTTAAACTAATCTAATGAATAAATGATGTGAATGCAATAAACTTGGATCACCAGAAATGCTTCTTCCTTTTACATTTAATCACACATAATTCTTCAATACTTAAAGGCATGTTGAAAGCTAAAACCAAGCTTTGATTCTTTATCCATTCTTCAAGTAATTCCATTGAATCCAACAGAAGCATTGTGAGTGATAGAGACACAAAGTTCCTTAGTCATTTTTGGAAAACATTATGGGGTAAGCATGGTACAAAAATCCTTTTTTCATCAACTTGTCACCCACAAACAGATGGTCAAACAGATGTGGTGAATAGGACCTTGGGTCAACTCCTTAGATGCTACATCAAGGGTAATTTGAGAACATGGGAGGAGTGTCTTGTAACCACCACTTCACTCTTTCATTTTATTCGTATTTATTTTATTTGCAGCGGATAATTTATTTTAAAAAGACCAATGATTAATTGAAAATAAGTGAAGTTTTGAAAATGATTTTGAAATAAAGGTTTGATAGTAAATCTTATTGGATTTATCCACAAGTAGATTAGAAAACATAAAAGGCTATGTCATAAC
>PYAF01002009.1:208756-223434 GCA_007407185.1 Glycine tomentella | reverse complement strand
AGTAAAGTTCCTAGAAATTCTATTCTAGATTTTCTTGTCACCTATTAGTAATTTATTACCTAGGAGTATTGTATTGAAATTTTTCTAATCTCTATTCTAGGTAAAAAAAATCCTTTAATCACATATTACTAATTGATCTAAAACATTTCCTAAATTACACATTTAACACGTATATAAAAATATTGGGGTGTTACATGTCTACCTCACATTGAGTTTGCTTACAATAGAGTAGTTCACAAGACTACTTCCTTATCTCCTTTTGAAATTATTTATGGCTTTAATCCTTTAACTCCTCTTGATTTATTGCCTTTGCCTAATATTTCTTCTATGATTAATCACGATGCTTTGTCTAAAGCTTCTTATGTTAGGAAAATGCATGAACAAGTGAAGGCACATGTGGAGAAAAAGCTAGAACAATATGCAAAGCAAGTCAATAAGCACAAGAAGCAAGTGTTCTTTAATAAATGAGATTTGGTGTGGCTTCATTTGAGGAAGGATAGATTTCCTCATGAAAGGAAATCCAAGCTCCAACCAAGAAGAGATGGACCTTTCAAGATATTAGAAAGGATCAACAACAATGATTACAAACTTGAGTTGCCTAGTTAGTATGGTGTGAGTTTCAAGGTTTGTGATCTTTCTTTGTATGAAGTAGGTACAAATGAGGGAGCAAACTTGAGGACAAGTTCTTTTCAAAAAGGAGGGGATGATGGAGGTCCATGGCAAGCTAAAGATCTAGAAGGAGAGCTTGAAGCACTTCCTTTGGTGAGCTTTAAAGGACCAATGACAAGAGTTAGGACTCAATCACTTCAAGATTACATCCAAGCTAACTTGGACAAGTATGAAGAAGCACATCAACTCAAGGATGACAAGGGCTGGATTTTGATGTCTCAAGTCCAATTTAATTCAATAAATTACAGTACTTGTTAGAAGCAATTCAGTAAAAACACAAAACAATTACTATTTGTTTTAATCAATTACAATGTATATGTTATCGATTACGAGTAGCTCAGTTACACATAGAATCTCGTCTTGACTATTTTAATCAATTACCAATTGTCTGTAATCGATTACACAACACTTTGGAAAATGAAAACTCTCTGTGTTAATCGATTACATAACTAAATAATGGATTACTTTGTTCATACATCTGTTTCCAGAAGATCAAGAACAAAATAATCGATTACATGAATCATTATCGATTACATAAGACGAAATAATCGATTACTTGGACGAAATAATCGATTACATTCAGTTATTTTCATTTTTTATATAAAGTTGTCATACTGAATGTAAAGGGATTCGGATTTTTCTAAGATTAATGAAAACAAAGTTTGCTTGTGAGAGATTTTTCTCTTGTTCTTGTGTAAGAACTTCATGTTTCCTTATGGAATTCTTGTGGAATTCTTCTTCAAGTTTAATTTTTAAAAGTTCTTCAAAGGTAAAATTCTGCAACTTTTCGAAAATCTGAAATCCATTCTTTTTCCTTATGTTTTTGTGAAAATCTTTGCTGGCTTAGTCTTGTGTAGTGATCTGCCACATAACCCTTGTGTCTTTCTTCAAGTTCCATGTTCATGTTCTTCATGAGCTCTTGATGAGCTCTTGAAAATTTTCTAATAATGATTCTTGTTAAATTTTTGTTTGTAGTGTTTTTGTGTTGTATGACCACTTGTTTTGATTCTAATCTCATGCCTAAACTGAATTGAGTTGTTAGAAGAAAATTTTACAATTGTTATACATCATATTTTTTGATTCATCCTTTCTTTAAGGATTCTTGAACTTGTACAAAAAGAAAAACAAAGAAGTGCAGCCAAATGTTTGTAAAATTATGGTTGGAAAATTAATCCAAGTGTTGCCCAAAAAGTTTGTGAGTAGTGGCGGGAAAAGCAATTTGGTACAGCCAAGAAACCTCTTGAATTAGAGGATGAAAAATTACAAAGAAAAACATAATTTAGAAGCAAGCAAAGTTACAAAGACTACAGGTTCAAATTTCCATTGAACCACAAAATCAAGTGAACTTATATGACATGCAAATTTGATGAAATTTGGCTTCTAACAATTGAATTTACTTGGCATATCCTTTTGTGCAGTATGATACATCCCATAGTATTCCTTGAGTTGTCTCATTAAATTCCAATTTGAGTTGTGCTTTTCTAAAAAAAAAAAATTGTTGCTTGTCTCTTAAAATTTCCAAAGTTTTGTCTTAGAGTTTTCTTGTTCTTGGACTCTTGAACCTAGCCTAGAATTGTTTCCTATTTCACTACAGTAAAGAAGCTTAATTTGATTAGAAGTTTTTGCTTAAGAACTATAGAGAGAAACAAGAGTGGAAAAAGGCAAGAGAGAATTTTCTTATATACTTGTGTTTTGCTAACCATTTCTTTTGAAGGATGAACTCAATAGGAGATGAGGCTTTGTCGCCTAGGACCTCCAGGTTGATGGAAGCCATGACAAAACAAATGGAAGACTTGCAAGCCAAAATGAATGCAAGATTTGAGGAGTTACAAAAGAAGACTCAAAGAAAGAGTAGTCTAAATGGTAGTGTGCATGGAGAGGCTCATGGTAGTAGGGGGTTAAGTGAACATGCTTCCTCTCATGGAAGAAATTATTATGATGAGAGGAGTGAGAGGGAGGATAGGAGAGAAAATAATGATATAAGAGAAAATAGGAGATACAATCCTAGGAGGGAAAATAGAAATGAAGAAGATTGGAGGGTGAGGAGAGAAGAAAGAGAATGGAGGAATGGAGGATTGGGTGGAGTGAAAATAAAAATTCTAAAATTCATTGGCAATAATGATCCCAAAGAGTACTTTGAGTGGGAGATGAAAGTAGAACAAATTTTCTCATGCCAACAATTTGATGAAGAAAAGAAAGTTACTCTAGCCACTCTAGAATTTGGTGGCTATGCTTTGATATGGTGGAACCAAATTCAAATGGATATAGGGAGGAGGAGGAGGCAAAGAGTAAATTCTTGGGATGACTTGAAGGCATGCTTGAGAGGAAGATTTGTCCCCACTTATTATGCAAGAGAAGTCAGCAACAAGCTCCAAAGACATTTCCAAGGCTACAATAGTGTTGATGACTACTATAAGGAAATGGAATTGATGATGATAAGGGCTGAAATTGCGGAGAGACAAGAAGCAACCATGACTAGGTTCCTTTATGGCTTGAATAGAGATATTCAAGATGTGATGGAGCTATATTCTTATGCTACAATTGAGGAGCTAGTCCACAAAGCTCAAAAGGTGGAGCAACAACTAAAAAGAAGAAAAGCTTCATTTTCCAAGACCAATGGAGCTGCAACTTCCAGCTAGAAGGACAAGTCTAAAAGGGAGGTTTCTCATGTGAAAAATAAAGAAGAAAAGGTGGAGAGCTCAAGCAAAAAAATTGTGGATTCAATTCGAACAAGATCAAGCAATATCAAGTGTTTTAAGTGCCTTGGTAAGGGTCACATTGCTTCCCAATGTCCCAACAAGAGAACTATGATTTTGCTTGAAGATGAAGGCATAAGGAATGACTCTTCAAGTGACTCAATTAGTTCTTCAAGTGAAGAAGAAGAAGAAATTACACTAGTGGAGGCCGAAAAGGGTGATCTCTTGATGGTAAGGAGAATGTTGAGCAATTTTGCCTAGAAAAAGAGAAAAGTCAGAGAAAATATTTTTCACAGAAGGTGTTTAGTTGAAAAGAAAGTGTGCTCACTTATCATTGATGGAGGGAGTTGCACCAATATGGCTAGCACAAGACTTGTGGAGAAATTACACTTGTCAACCACAAAGCATCCAAGACCATACAAGCTATAATGACTTAGTGAAAGTGGAGAAGTGGTGGTAAATTCTCAAATGCTCATTCCTTTTTCCATTAATGCTTATAATGATAATGTTCTTTGTGATATTGTACCTATGGAGGCTGGCCATATCCTTCTTGGTAGACCATGGCAATATGATAGAAAAGTGATACACAATGGCATGGAAAACACTTTTGAGTTTAAGCACTTAGGCAAGAAAACTATTTTGAGGCCTTTGACTCCTAGACAAGTGTGTGAGGATCAAATAAAGATGAAAGAAAAGAGAATTCATGAGTTGAAAAAAAAATACTACACTTGATAAAGGCAAAAATAGTGAGCCACCCAATATAAATATAATGTGCATTTTATTTGTTAAAATTAAATATATTAATTATCAATTTTTAATGAGTAATCCTTCTCACTCAGCTAAAATAGGCTTGCTCAACTAAAAACGCGACTATAGAAAATACGATTTTTATGAGATCTACTTGCACTAGACCATTTTTGGCCACTCAACCATTCCAAAGCGCCATGAAAGACCCAAAAAATGATTTGTTGGGCTTCTAATCATCAAGCCAAGATTAAACAACCCACAAATCATGAAAATTATGAAAAATCCCAATTTCGCTCATGTTAGGGGTTCAATAATTAATTTAAACCAGAAATCAGACCATAATAATGCATGATTAAGGTGGGGAAGGGGGAGATGATGAAAAGGAAGCACTAACAATGTGCTCCATGCCTCCAAGAGTGTGTAAAATATAGGAACACTTCACACTTAACCAAGAGGGGGGTGAATTGGTTAGGCTTGGTAATTTAAAATTTATTAAACAAAATCAGAGTTTTTCCCTTAATGGATCTTTATCACTTTAGAAACCAAGAACCTTTATCCAAAGATCAACCCAAGAGATGTAATGCTTCAAGAACCAAGAGTAAACAATAATTCACAAAGGAGACAATTAATATGTAGAAGTAAATGAACACACAAGAATTATACTGGTTCACTTCAAACACTATGAAGCTACGTCCAGTTTTCTTATACTCAACACTAGAGAGTAGAGTTCCACTATTGCAAATAATATTCTTACAAGAAAATACAAGCTTCTCTTTATCAACCCTAGATAAAGTTCAAAAGTCTAAAACACTATTAGACCCTTAGAAGCCAAACCCAAACTGAGAACACTACTCAGCAACCCCTAGAGAAACATTATCTCTAGTTTCATGCAAGAAACCAATTTACAATAGAAAAGCAAATACAATTTTAACAGAGAATTACAAACTCAAAGAGTAAGGAAAGAAATCACCTGATGATCCAAAGATGATATGCATAAGAATGAAATTACCAGGTTGAATGCAAATAACAAACTCAGAACATGGCTTTCCTTAAACTTTGAAAAGAGAAAGCTTGCTTCACTCAATCCCTTAGACCCATATGAGTTTCATAGAAGCAAGAACTTAGTGAGCTCAGAAAAATCACTTTGTGAATGTTTAGAGTGCCTTAGAATGCTCAGAATACGAATTACTTAAGTTAGGAAAACAGCTGAGCAAGGATTCTATTTATAAAGATTTTTGTAACCGCTTGTAATCGATTAAATACGCTCTTGTAATCGATTAATTAGCATATGTAATCGATTAAAGTGTTCATAAAGATTCTGGGTAACAACAACGAGCAATTAAATCGATTATCCCAACGTGTAATCGATTAAAGCAGACATTATAAAAACATGCTTTGAACTAAGTAATCGATTACAATAAATGGTAATCGATTACACCAGAGTGATGATATTTTCTGTATGAGTAATGTAATCGATTACAGCTCAGTAGTAATCGATTAAAAAGGACACAAAGGCAGATTATGTATATACTAAGGTGAAATAATTGATTAATCCGATAAAGTAATCGATTAAACTGTTCTTGAGAATTTTCCAGAAAGCAACAAGAACAAAATAATCGATTCTTTGCTTATATAATAGATTAAACCAGTGAAATGCTATTTTTCCAAAAACACTTAGTTTATTTCAAGATTCAAAACAATTTCCTAATGCCTTGTGATTTAATTCTTAAGCTTATGAATGATATGAATGCAATGACTTGGATCATCAGAAAACTTCCTTCCTTTTACATTTGATCACAAGCTTTTCTTCAATTCTTTAAACATGTTGAAAGTCCAAAACACTTCCTTGTCTTCAAATCTCTTTAGGCTTCAAGTAACTCCCCTCAAATCAACATAGTGTAGGTGTGTGTCATTAATTATCAATTTTTAATGAGTAATCCTTCTCACTTAGCAAAAATAGGTTTGCTCAACTAAAGACGCGATTGTGGAAAACACAATTTTTGTGAGATCTACTTGCACTAGACCAGTTTTTGCCACTCAACCATTCCAAAGCCCCATGAAAGACCCAAAAAATAATTTTTTGGGCTTTTAATCATCAAGCCAACATTAAACAACCCACAAATCTTGCAAATTATGAAAAATCCCAATTGCTCATGTTAGGGGTTCAACAATTAATTTAACCATAAATCAAACCATAATAATGCACGATTAAGGAGGGAAGGTGGAGATGATGAAAGGGAAGCACCCCAAATCTTAATATGGTTCAAACTGGGTGTGAGCCTATTCCATAGTTTTGCGGGGCTCTTTGAAACAAATTTAGATGAAACTAAATTTAATAAGTACACGATAGCTTCTAAGGCATATCCCCAGAACAATTTAGATAGAGACGAATAGCTGAGCAAGGACCTTACCATTTCTAAAAAGGTTATGTTTCTCCTTTCAGCAACTCCATTCTGCTGGGGTGTCCTTGGAGAAGATAGTTGTGAAACTATCCCCTGCTTAGTTAGGTAAGACCTGAACTCTCCAGGTATTCACCTCCTCGGTTAGACCTAAGAGTCTTGATTTGAACACCAAGATGCTTTTCTGCCTCAACCTTAAACTCTTGGAATTTTCCCAAAGCTTCAGACTTATGACACATCAAGTATATGTATCCAAATCTTGAATAATCATCAAGGAATATGATGAAGTACGCATACCCGCTTCTGGCCTGGACTTTTGTTGGTCCACATACATTAGTATGTACCAATTCCAGCTGAAGTGTGGCACAAGTTCCTTTGGCCTTGAAAGGTCGTTTTGTGATTTTACCCTATAAGCATCATTTGTAATTGGTATCGGTTCAAAAACCAGGGACTTTAAAATCCCACTCTTGACCAAACCTTGTATCCTGTTAGAGTTAATATGACCTAACCGAAAATGCCAAAGATAAGTTTAATTGGATTTTTTTTTATATAGATGAACATGCTCTTCGTCTCCTAATTTAACATGATTAACTTCATGAGGTATAGGACTAAGGATATAAAGATCATTAAACAAAGTACCAGAACATATAAAAGAAGATGAACTCCTTATAGAAACTGAGGAATTAAACTGAACTGTCAAACCATGTTTAATCAAACAACTAACAGAAATTAAATTCCTCTTAAAATTTGGAACAAATAAATAGCCATCTAAAACCAAAGTTCTACAATTATCAAATGAAAAAATAACTTGTCCTACTACTAGTGCAGAGACAAGCTCCCCATTTCCAAGTCTTAAAACTCTTTGTCCTTGACCGATAGGCAAGTTATGTTTGAACCATTGGAAAGAGTAACAAACATGGTTAATGGCTCCTGAATCAATGATTCATTTATCACTGTAATCCTTCCACTAGGCAAGCCTTAATCACAAGTAAATTACTCATATCTGTTGGTTCACAGGTGGGCAATTCTTCTTCCAATATCCCTTTTGACCACACTTGAAGCACTTTCCACTTAGCTGCTTCTTTGCAATTTGTTTGTGAATTAGAATATCTGACTTCTTCTTCTTCTTCTTCTTGTTACCTCCCTTGGGTTTCCCCTTAGGGTTAACAGAAACCTTCAACGAAAAATGCACTTCCCTGCTTGACCAGAGACTGTTCAACACTCTCAAGCTCATGCATTAGCTGAGTAAGATCCAATTTCAGTTTGTTCATATTTTAATTCATTTTGAACTGGTTGAAGTAATCAGGTAGTGACTGCAGAAGGAGGTCAACCTTTACCTCCTGATCAAACTTATTCCCATGGTCATCCACTCATTTAAAGTTTGCAATCATTGTTATACAATGATCTCGTACGCTTCCACAAGTCATCACGATTTTGGTGACTGCAGTCAACACATTCTGCCTAGCTAAACTGCTAGGAGTAGTAAACATGCCATCAAGAGTCTGAAGCATTTATGCTCCACTCTCAAGCATGTTTACTTGCTCCTGCAAGTCATTAACGAGACTGGTCAGAATGTAGCAGCGAATTGCAACATTCGCCTTCTCCCAATCAGAATTTTTTTTCCTTGTTTCCTCAGAAGCATTTTCTTCAGGCTGTGCTGACTTAGGGGTAGTCAGGACAAATTTGAGTTTCTCATATTGCATAACAATATCCAAATTAGTTTTCCATTGTTTGAAGTTTGTACCATTCATAGGCTTTTGACTCAAAATAGTAGCTAACGGATTGAAAGACGACATTTTCTGGAAAAATAAAGCACACAATTTATAATCATACAATAAACATACTAGTTGCAAGTAGATTCCTTAACTGCTTTTGTTCATTGTTACAATTCTTTAGTTATCCTTACAAGGCTGACGTTGGGTAATTTACTTGTAAAAAATCTGAAATTGTTATTTGCGCCTTCGGTGCCATTACCAGAGCCTCAATTGGAGGGTTAATAATTTTACCAAAATTTGAATGTAATTAACCATCATTTAATTTCAAAAAATATCCTTAGTATCCAAGCATTATCGACGTTCGGTCATACAGTACTATACTAAAAAAATTTAACTTGTTGAGGTCCAATCAAATAAAATCCGGTCATCCTTATCTGATGGGACTTCACATGACAATTTTATTAATGGATCCACAGGTTTACAAATTATTTTAATTTAAAACCTTCATCTATTCAATATTTTTGTTACAAGGATTTTTTTTTAAAATGATTTATCTAGATCATACCAATTTGCCCAGGTAAGTGTGTAAGTTTAGTGGGAGTCTCTTTGTGCTACCGTAACGATGACTGATTCAATAATCATTGTACTTAAAATCACTTTCTTAGTCACCAAATGAATATGAGCAAAAGATAACTCCATCATTTTTAAAATAATTAATCCAATCATTAATCTAGAATTTGAAATTCATAATGATCATTAATTTGAATTCAAAATCATATTTTTTATTTTATCTTTTTTATTAAATAAAAGTTTCTAAATATAATTTATTGAATTCTTTCATTATTGTCATAATGATCATTAATCTAGTCGCTGGACATAATAACCATTAATAAAATAATTTAAATTCAAACTCAATAATGACCATTAATAAACAACAATCATAAACCTTAATTATCATCAATCAAATAATTTGCAATTCAAAATCAATCAAAATTACCATTAACATAACATAATTTATGCATGATCAAGTAATCACCAATACTGTAATATGACACAAATATTTTATATATGACATGTTATCACACAAATCATGTTCTCACATATAATTTATCTATTCATAAAATGCTAATTATAAAACTTTAATCCATGGTTTCCTAAAAATATAAAATTTTCTTCTTCTCCCTTTGCTGTTTTTCAAGATTTATTAAAAAACCAAAATAAAAAAACCTAAAAAGATTTAACAAGATTTCAATTTCTAATGGAAAATACCTAAAGAAACAACAAAATTAAGATTTCTTAAGACATACATGCAGTGGCTCACGTTATGAATTTGAATAGTGTATACTACAAGCAAAGGCTCAAATTATCGAGTCAAAGCCACTTAAATTCAACTAAAAAAATCAAGAAATTCAAAGGAAATATTAAAAATAAAATTTTCTCATAATGTCATTTTTATCCCAACTTTTTAATTTTGAAAATTTTTATCTCCAATAAATTAATTTGATACATTTTATTCTCAACGTTTAAGAAACTTGTAGATGTTATTCTCTGTCATTTTACTCATAATATAATTATATTTTATACTCCAACTTTTAATTTTTTGACAAATTTTACGTCCAATTTTTTTATTTGTTTGGTTTTTATTCCTATTTTTTTATTTTTTAGCAAATTTTATTTCTTATTTTTGTACTCAGATGAGAAAAATTTGTAAGTTTCTTAATATTTATGAGTAAAATATTTCAAATTAAAAATTGAAGATTTTCACTAAATATTAAAAAATTGAAAGTAAAAAATACAATTAAACCCTATGAATTAAATAAAGCATTATTTGGGCCCAGCCTAGTCCTATATTAGGCCACAAGTCTAATAGCTTACTGGCTTTAACATCCTACACCAGCAGGATTTCTAATACACCCAACAATTTCAACAAATGACAATGATACCCTCATTCCTTTTTAACATACACCAACAACTTTTTTCTGAAGCTTTTTCTTCCACGCTTCTTCCTTGTTGCCTCTTAGTTGTTGCTTCTTGCTGCATCTTGCATTGTTGGTTTGGTTGTGGAGGTCGTGGTTAGCATTGGTGGAGGTTGCATTGGCCGTTGCCGTCGTCGAAGGTAAGTTCTGCAACTTAATCACTGTAGCTGGAACCTAACGGATTGGCAATCCGTATGAGTCATACAGATTGCCAATCCGTATGGGTTTTTTTTTTTGTGTTTTGTTTTCAATTTTTAAAAGTATTATTAATTAATGTATTTGTCCTTTTAGGTGATGTATTGAATTTGAATTAAAATAACTGTAAATTTTGTGAAAATGATTATTATGTGTAAATGATTGTTATGTGTACTTAGTTTTAGGGTTTTTATAAGATATTGTTGTGCATATGATTATTATGCATATTGTTTTTTAATGATGTTTGTTTTTTAATTTGTTTGTTAAGATGGATAACGATAATTGGATGTATGATAATATCATGTTTGAAGAAATGAATATGAGTGAAGACAACGGAGGCAAACCATTTGCGTTTGACAATAACAACTCTTCAATTGATTGTTCTGATGCCTTCAATACTTCAAAGGTATTTATATCATGTGATATTTCATAAAAGCTAGTAAATTTAATATTTAACCACTGTTAAATATGTATTATCAATTTTTGTAGGTGTTTAAGTCTCGTGAGGAGCTATTGGAATGGGCTCGTAGTATTGCATATGAGATTGGATTTGTAGCTGTGATAATGAGGTTTGACACAGGAACTGGAAAGAGGGGAAGAATCTCATTTCTTTTGATAGGTTGTGAAAGGAGTGAAAAGTATAGAGCATTCAACAAAGATTTAGTACGGACGACCACTAGCACCAGAAAGTGTGGTTGTCCTTTTAAGTTGCGAGGGAAACTTGTCGTAGGAGGTGAGGGTCGGATGGTGAAGTTAATATGTGGTTACATAATCATCGTTTGGCTAACTCAATGACTGGACATTCATATGCTGGTCGTTTAATTGAGGAAGAGAAGGTAATTGTTGCTGAAAGGACAAAGTCAAGAGTTAAACCAAAGAATATTATGCTAAGTTTAAAAGATCGCAATCCCGAAAATGAAACAAGTCTACAATGCAAGATATGCGTTCCGTACTTCTGTAAGAGGCAACAGTACTGAAGTGCAACAATTAATGAAGCTTCTTGAATGCGATACATATATCCATTGGCATAGACTGAAGGATGAAGATGTTGTACGAGACATATTCTGGGCACATCCTGATTCAGTGAAGTTGATAAATTCATGTAATTTGGTATTCCTCATTGACAGCACATACAAGACGAACAGGTATAGACTCCCTTTGCTTGACATTGTTGGTGTGATGCCTACTGGGATGATATTTTCAGCTGCTTTTGCGTATTTGGAGGGTGAATGTATCAACAATCTTGTCTGGGCTCTTGAACGATTTAGAGGGCTTTTTTTAAAGAGTGATGTTTTCCCTAAAGTCATTGTCACAAATAGAGATGCAACATTGATGAATGCTATCCAACAGGTTTTCCCTGACACAACCAACTTGTTGTGTCGGTTCCACATTGACAAGAATGTCAAGGCTAAATGTAAAACGCTTGTGGGACGACTATGTTATGGAAGCGTGGGGAAGTCTTGTATATTGTGCTTTTGAAAATGCATATGAAGACTGTCTTATGAAGTTTGAATGTGCTTGCGCACCGTGGCCAATATTTGTTCAATATGTTCAAGACACATGGTTGATTCCCCATAAAGAAAGATTTGTCACAGCATATACCAATAAAGTCATGCATCTTGGAAACACTACTACAAACAGGTAAATCCTTTGCAAGACATCCATGACATCATGTTTTCCAAATTAATATTGTGTTAACCTTTCACTGCAGGGTTGAGTCTACTCATTGGACCTTAAAGCGGCTACTGCAGAATAACGTTGGAGATCTGTGTAATGTTTGGGATGCCACGAACAACATGATCACCTTGCAACACAATGAAATAAAGGCTTCTTTTGAGATAAGCACGCATGTCGTAGGACATATGTTTAAAGTGACATTGTACAAAAGACTCGTCGGCATGGTTTCAAGGTATGCGTTAAATCTAATTGCTGTGGAGTTTGACCGAGTTCATTATGCAGGTGTTGATAGTTCTCGTTGTGGATGTGTGTTGAGAAGCACATGTGGTTTGCCTTGTGCATATGAGCTAGCCAAATATAATTTTTCCAGTATACCACTGGGTACCATACACATGTTTTGGCGAAGGTTACATTTCTCTGACCAAGGTGTCGATGACTGTGAGGTGACAATAACTGAAGAGATGGAAGCAATTTCGAAGCGATTCGAAAGTCTTGACATGTGTGGCAGAGTAATGTTAAAGACTAAACTTAAAAAAATAGCATATCCTGATAAAAATTTCATGTGTCCTCCTCCTGAAAAGGTCAAGACTAAAGGGGCTCAAAAGAAAAATGTCACCAAAACCAAAGATCAACCAAGCGGGATCCATCGTATTTTGAGTATGTGGATGCGTTATATTCTCAGCATGACAGCTGCTCATCTAAACAAAAGTCTACATCAACATTTTCAGGACCTCTACCGATGGGTAATATCCCAATGCTAGATCCATTTTTGCCGTGCATGAGGAATTACATTATTGGTGTATGTGATGTTAAGGTCGACGGTAAATGTGGCTATTGTGCCATTGCGGGTTTACTTGGTTATGGTGAAGACGCGTGGGCCGTGGTACGCAACCATTTGTTAAAGGAACTTGCACAATGGTCTGAGGAGTATATTATTCTGTTTGGTGGGTTACAAAGATATAAGGAGTTAAAGAGGTCCCTCCTTGTTGACGCACTGTCAAATGTAAAGGTTTTATTACTCCTTTTGATATGTATACAATAATTTTGTGTATAATGATAGTTAAATTGCAGGTAACACAGGATAAATGGATGGATATCACTGACATGGGTTATGTAATTGCTTCACGTTATAACCTTGTGATTGTTTGTCTTTCTAAGCAACAAAGTATGACATTTTTCCCCTTAGAACCCAGCCGCCTAAAGATTCTGTTGTACATCGCGTCTTTTGTATTGGTCATGTGTATGGAAACCATTTTGTTCAGGTATTAAGAAAACACTTTCATTTGTTTACATTATTATAACAGATGTCATTAACAATAAATGTAATTGTCATCAATTTTTTAGGTTTCATTATGAGACGGCTGTCCTATGCCACCAATTGCTTTGTTATGGTCAAGATATTGTCATCCTCAAGCAAAAGAGTGGCCAACTAGTTATATGATGCAGAAGCATACCAGTTTGACAACATTGCCAGCAACTTATGTTGATTTGGGATGTGACAGGACGTCACAAGACTGGCATACTTTGTGACTTTATTTTCTATTTTGATCTGTGTTCAACTAATGCCTGCAAGTTTTTACTGTATAAGTGATGGATGCTTTTTATTTGAGTTATGAAATTACTCAGGCAGATGGATAATGTTCAAACCATGTTAATATGTTGGCACAACTCAAATACTACAAAATACACAAGTCAAAATACAAAAAATGTCAAAACTCAAAGACTATGAATGTCACAACTCAAAGACTGCCAATGTGACAACTCAAATACTATAAATGTCACAATTGAAATACAAAGAATATCAAAAGTCAAGTCTTTCAACGTGTAGATCGAACATAAACAACTCTGTCGTGGCATACACCTCGCGCTAATCTTATACACTGATGTATAATGTCATACGCTTCAGTGCCAACAGTGATCATCCGCCCATCAATCATGTGTTGCAACCTCTGTGCAATCCTTTCACAGACGCCCTGAAGAATGAATCAAAAATAATTTGTCACAATAGTCAACACAATGAACATTGAATTATATTAAATGTATACAGATTAATTTTACCACTGCATGTCGAGGCATGTCATCGGGCACATCATCAGGAACTGCATCATCTCCAGCTTCTTCTGGTGCAGGCACATCAGCAGGTGCTAGAGCAACGGGAAGATGTCTAGGCGGTTCACCTGGCTGTGGAGGGGACATGATGTTAGACTTTTGGCAAGCGTACCAATTGTCGTTGTAAGTTACAAAATTTATAAAAGTTCGTCTCCACAGGGACTTGTGCTACTCAATTAATCCAAATAAAACTTAATAGTTTAATAGTTATGTACAACGAGTATGGTCGAAGTTTTGATGATATTACGAAAATAACGAAAGATTACGAAAGCTAATAACACGATTTTAATTAACTCAAGAAAAGCGTAGGATTGGATTTCATCATTCATACCTCGGTATCCAATTAATATTACCATGTATAAATCATTTTCTATTATTACTGATGCACACATTAATTAACCTCGAATCGATCCCTCGCAATCGAGTTCTAAGGATATTTACCGAATATCGATCCCTCGCATACGAAGTAAATAACCCAGCATTACAATCATAATC
>PYAF01002009.1:195988-208656 GCA_007407185.1 Glycine tomentella | reverse complement strand
GAAAAGCGTAGGATTGGATTTCATCATTCATACCTCGGTATCCAATTAATATTACCATGTATAAATCATTTTCTATTATTACTGATGCACACATTAATTAACCTCGAATCGATCCCTCGCAATCGAGTTCTAAGGATATTTACCGAATATCGATCCCTCGCATACGAAGTAAATAACCCAGCATTACAATCATAATCGCATGCTATTTGCAATCTAAACATTATGCTCTATTCCTAGCAACAAAACGTAAAGAGTAAAATTATTCAGTTCAAATTCTAAGAGTACTTCTCAGTTAAACTTAGAATCCAATTTCATGAAACTAGTGATCAAGTAAAATCAAGCATTAAGAACGGAATAAAATTACCAATAATAAATAGAAAAGACTTATGCATAAATAAATATTAAAAGAGATACTTAAAAGTAAAAGATTTCATCGAATCCTTTAAGAGAAACTAACCAAGCATGGAGAGAACCTCCTTAAGAGAAGAATTGATGAAGGGACCCATCACCTCTTCTTTTTGGCAGAGTCTCTACACTAAATCTCACTTCTCTCACTTTCCTAACCTACCTAATACTAATATTTAAGAACCTAAGCTAAAGAAACAAGCTTGAGGAAGCAAGGATGAAGAGAAAATGGAATGGAAGATGTATCTTTAGCCTTGAGGGTGCTTGGGTATTTATAGGGGCTGGCCTGGTTGAGTTTGGTCGCCCAAGCGACCAATTTCTTCATATTCCACTCGCTTGGGCGAGTTAATGGCCCAAGTTGGACGTCCACTTGGCCACTTGAAGGTCTAATTGCAGGAGCTGCTCGCTTGGGTGAGCCAGTTATGCCTTATTCACTCGCTTGGGCGAGTTAAACGTACCTTCCAGAAGAAGCTTTTGGGCCTTAATGCATTTTGGGCCTGATTTGCTTGTTGCACCTCCTAGGTTTGCTTTATGATCCATTTTTGCTTGCTCTAAGTGTACGAAAGCTTCAGAAGTCCACAGAATCTATCAAAATACAAAGTATGATTGGATTAATCTTCCAAAATATAAGTAGCAACTTTTATATAAGCATTAGGTGCTATTTAACTAGGTTTAGGGCAAATTTATAATCAAATCTTTTGAAATCAAAAGATAAGTGCCTGCATTTGAAACATGAATTTAACTGAATTATGGCACTTATCACATGAATAGGTGCGAGATGGTGTAGAACCAGTCCATGTAGTCTGGATGACACTGACCTGGTGAACTAACAATGTCTCCAGTCACTACAAGATGGTCTGCGAAGGCAAGCCACCTAGCATCAACCTCCTCTATCGATGGAGGGTGGTAGACAAAGCTCGTTATACCTTGTACGAAGCCGAACTGTCATAGCACCCTCTCTGGCTGGTATTTGACAATGTATGGCCCCCATCTGATGTGACCTGAGAAAAGGCAAATGGCTTCAAAGACTTGGAATAGACGATGATCAGTGTACGGGGTCCAGCAAACATCGTCGGTAGTCAACCTATCTTTTCGCTTACGATAGGTTGCGACGGGTAATGCCTTCCCTGGCTTCCACCGACATGCCCGTGGTAGCCTCTCTTCGTATTCCTCGTCTAAAATCATGCTGGCCACTGCAGGAAAATGCGCATATATCCAATATTGTATTCACCAATAGTGTTAAGGCAAATTAGTCGATCACGTCAGAGGAAAACCATAATTAATAAGCATAAATTAATTTGATATTCTTAAACAGAGTTACCTGAAGAAGACTAATGTACCCAGCAATATGTTTTCCACTGTGTTGACAGGCATAGTTGAGGTTATCATACATGTGCTGCAGGGCCGTCGCTCCCAACAAAATCCGCCAGACTCATAAAGATCCCGGAAAGCCTCCAAGAATATCGCCTGATATGTGTGGCACTCTTGTTGGCGAAGATCGTGCAACCAACCAAATTGAGCAAATATGCTCTGGCAGCCACAGTCCATTCCATCTGCTGGCACTTCAAAGCATACAGCTCTTGTAGCCATGAAAGACGAACATATGCTCCATGACATTGTTTTGTCTCAGCTTCCGCCTCCTCAACAGTCACCTCCAGTAGGTCAACAAGTAATTCCACAGCCTCCTCCACATCCAAGACATCATACTTCATGAAAGCACCCATGACTGGTAAATGAAAAAGTGACGCGACGTCATCAAGCGTGATCGTCACCTCTCCGATCGGCAAATGGAAACTACTGGTTTCCTTATGCCATCTCTCGACAAAGGCTGAGATTAAACCTCTGTCACCTGTCTCCAACGAACAGGTAATCAGTGGGCTTAATCCCATGTCGGCCACCTACCCCTCAATCTCTAGTGATGCCAATGTTAGCTCAGGACGTTCTTGTAATATTGGTTATTTAGCTTACTACAAATAAATGCAAAAATTAATGGTCAAATGGAATCATATTTTCACAACAATTGTACCTCTCCTGTCCAAACCTTAGTAGCCACATGATCAACATAAAGAGACAACACAGAAGTGTCATGGGGCCCACCAGGAAATCCGTCGACCTCAGTGTCGATGCCTCCCTCCTCAGGTGCACGCATTTCACCAACGTCAATGGCTTCCTCAGCAGGCACATCATCAACAACACATGTACTTCCGCATTGTCTTTGTGCCGATGCTGTCGATCTTCGGCGTGCAAGGGGTTCTTCTTTATTGGCTTCTCTGCCTTCTCTGGCCAAAGACCATCGTAATCCTCTCATTTTCACCATAATCTGACATTCAAACCAAATTGTTACATTATAACTTCAAATCAATTCATACTAATGAAAACATTACATAACAACTTGAAAGCATAGCCATCTGCATCAATATCAATAACGGTTCCATAACAATTGACAAAATTTTAAACAACAAGTTCAAAGCAGAGCCATCCTGATCAAAATCAATACCCATAACATAAAAGAAGACACTACACACTGACAGCAGTTGCACTCAAAATCAAATATGCTCTACTCTAAGAATAAGCACCAACATTTTTTCCAACACAAATGAATAATAAACAACACAGTACTGGTTTTTCACAGTGCCTTAATGTATTGCTAAGCATAATGATATTTTAACAATACTACTCTTGCTTTTACTTGGCCAATCATTTAATGCACTAACAATCTTATTAATTAAGAAATGAAGCTACTGGAAAATTCATTAAAAACCAACATTCTAGCACCAGTTCACTAATGATCATTTGCACCGAACAGGTTAATTTTGATATCAATATAGCATGGCAAGAACCATGTTTCTAAATAAAATAATTAACAAGTTGTCAACTTTCCAATTAACTAACAATAGGCTACACAATATTCACCAAAGCTTAAACATTTGGTTCAAAAATAAAATTAATAACATGTTTCTAAATATAATATTTTCAAAATTACAACAAATTAATTAAAAATTATTCCAAACAAAAAAAACCCATACAGATTGCCAATCCGTGTGAGTCATACGGATTGTCAATCCGTGTGAGTCATATGGATTGTCAATCCGTGTGACCCTTACGGATTGTCAATCCGTGTGAGTCGCACAGCAGTATACCAGGAAGAGGAAGCGTCACTTACCTCGTCGGAGAAGACCACCATACCTGCGACCGCAACCACCACACCCACGACAACCAACGACAGCAACCCTACTTAGAACGCGCAGACGACGACAAGAAACGTTGGGTTTATTAGAAATGGAAAAATCTGCAACTTTAATGAATTTTTAAAAAGGGTATTTCTGGAATTGCACAATTATTTGTTGGGTGTATTAGAAATCCTGCTGGTGTAGGAAGTTAAAGCCTAGCTTACTTAAAATGAAGGCACTTTCAATTTACCCAATGATTGTTAAGTACGCGGCTTCCCTTTTTTTTATTACCAATTATTTTACCCTTTTAAACTGTATTTATCATGAAATAACTACAAAATTGGTCATAGCAAGGAATGAGTTGCAAATTATTTAGGAAAAACAATCTTATCTAATTGGTAGACTGGTAGTATAGCTATTTCATAACTAATTTGTTTTGATATATTATCCATTTTTTTTCCTAACTATATAGCTGTAATACTGTCACAATAATTTTATAACTACATTATAGCTTAAATTATCATATGTTTATACCAATGTTACAACTATTTCATAGTTAAGGGTAGTAGTTAATTTGTTTATAAAATTTATCCAATTGTTTCATCTCGGAGCTAATTTATATGTAAACTTTAGCTAATAAAATAAACAAAATTGTTCCTCCCAAGCTAATTATAGCAAATAAAATTTGCTAAACTATTCCATTCTAAATTAAAACAGCCTTAGATGATCACATCAATATGCATATTTTTTTTAATCATCAATAAGCACTAGTATAGTTGCTTTAATTAGTTTTTCAATATCACATTACACAATATAGGCGAATAATTTCATACTCACGACTCAAATGATTTGGAGCATCGACACACGTGCCTTCAAATAGTTGATAAAAAAGGACCAGAGAGAGAAAGATATAAAAACCTGATTGGTCATCCACCCAATTGAAAGAATTACTGACAAATTGGATATATGGAGGTTGGTTGTCATGTGCCATTTTGATTTTGGATTTCTATTTTGTTTACGACAAATGTAGCACAAGAGATAAAAAGAAAGAAACTGGGAGCAAAAACCTAATGCACCAATCTCAGGCGATGCATTTCATCTCATCTAGTCTATTATTAATTATATACTATAAAAAGAAATGCCACTAACATATCTTTTAAAACAAGTTTTAAATATTTATTTTTACCATTGACTGAAATTATTAAAAAGCATAAAATTTTATTAATCTAACTTCTTATTTAACAAGTCTTTATCTTAATTTATAATGTTTAATAAATTTTAACTACTTTTAATATTATAATAAAATCATGTTTCAAAATTTTGATTGCATTTCCACCTCTATGCCCACCAAGTAAAGGTTAAGGATTGGAAAGGATCAGGTGAAAAGATATAAGATATTAGCCATGGAAGACATCAAGGCAAGAAATGGGGGCCCCCATTTCTACATCGGTTCGAAAACAACATTTTTTACGTTGGTTATTTAACTCATTCTACTTCGGTTCGAAAATCGTCTTTGTAGTTAGTGTCATGAAAAGGTAACACTTTTCATGACAGTTCTCAAACCGTCTTAGAAGGTTCGATTTCTAAGATAATTTTTCAACTAACCGTCTTAGAATGTATTTTTATATAAAAAAAATTTGAGGATTCTAAGACGGTTATTGATAAAACCGTCTTAGAAAGTCTACATTCTAATATGGTTTTCTGCAGAGATCGTCTTCGAATGTAACTTCTAAGACAGTTCTGTAAATATCCGTCTTAAAATGTCTTTTTTTTAAAATAAAATAAAAAAGATTCTAAGACATTTTTTTTGCGAAATTCGTCTTAGAATATATACTTTTAAGACGATTTTCTAGAGAACCGTCTTAAACTGTATTTTTTTAGAAAAAAATCAAAATTGAGGATTCGAAGACAGTTTTCTTCAAAAGATCGTCTTAGAATGTTGCCTTCTAAAATGATTTTTGAAAGAATCGTCGTAGATTGCCTTTTTTAAAAAAAAAAAAACTGAGGATTCTAAGACGATTTTTCGAAGACCCGTCTTAGAATAGCTTTTTAAAATAACAATTAAATTACAAATTTTTCAATTATGTTCTTAATTATAGATAGTTTTAAAATTGTAAAATGATATGAATTACAATAACAAAGGAAATGTTAGGGAAATGAATAACAACAAAAATTATTTCAATTTAAAGATAATTATAAATGGTAAATAACATAACCAAATTTATTCTGCCCAAAGAGAAAAGAATAAGAAAAAGTAGTCTACTTCATTTTTCATTAATTATGGGGAAAAATTAAAAGAAAAAATAACTGCAAATTTATTCTACACAAACAAAGTACATAAGGACTATTGAAAAAGTAACGCTTGAAACAAATTTAGCATTCTAACCATACATCATAGGAGATAGATAATAGCCCCACATCATCCATGGCTTCAATGTCATCTACAAACACCAAAACAAAATATGTTGCACAAAGTATTTGTTTGAACTATATAAAATATGACTATAAAAGAAGAATAAGAAAAAAATAACATTATGATCTTATTAAGGCTTCCTTAAACAAAACAATTTATACAAAATCAAAAAGTGATCAATCAATTGAATTAAGCTTCCTTAATTTAATTAGATCAATTTGAGCACACCTTAATTAATATATTTTAGTTTTAAATTCTTATGATCTAATCATGTTCAACATTTAAACAACAAACAGTTAGATCAAATGCGAAATAAAATAGGATCATAAATACCTCCCGCCATTGCTCTGTTTTCTGAGTATTAAATTGATGTTAACTGCCGTGAATCTTCCAAACTCAGGCTCTCAAGTACTGGATGGCGTGTGTATACAGGTATATGAGAGTGAGTTCACGGACTCAAATGGCTGAAGACACACCTATTTATAGACCCTTTGCCATCAAAGGGTTAGTTATGGTGTGCTAAAAATAAGGGATGTTATACACGTTAAATTTGATTTTAACGTTGCTGACAAACATGGGAAGTGGGTAGTGGTTGTTTTGCTGAATTAATGTTGACCACTATCAAGATTGGTTATCGAATATCTTGTAATTCAAAATAAAACCAACATTCTCCCACTTGGTTTACATGTCCCTTAATTTACATAATAGGAAATAAAATACATGAATCAAAGCGATAAGTTCTTTTAATAATAAGTATTATCTTCCATGTATATTACAATGCATTATATCCCTTAGCCCATACAACTTAACGAACAAACCTAATATTCATTCTAGGTCCAAACTTTATTGATATTTCTCAAAATAAATTAATATGCGCATAAACTGAATGAGAAAACATCACAAATGGAATTTCATTAAATATAATATCGTTCTTACAATGATAACTACATATAGGAACCAAGTCCCATTCTTTCTACATTACCCTTAAATTTCAACTGTGGCATGCCTTTAGTTAAAGGATCTGCGATCATCAATTCAGTGTTAATGTGTTCAATGACCACTGATTTATCTTTAACACACTCTCTTATGGCTAGATACTTAATGTTGATGTGTTTGCTTCTATTCCCACTTTTGTTATTCTTAGACATAAAAACAACAGCTGAATTGTCACAATATATCTTCAATGGTCATCCATAACTTTAAGCCCAGAAATGAAACTCTTCATCCATACACCATGTGAAGTAGCCTCAAAACAAAAGATGAACTCAGCCTCCATAGTGGAAGTAGCAGTCAAAGTCTGCTTGGCACTTCTCTAAGACACAGTTCCACCGGCTAGCCTAAAAACATATCACGAAGTTGACTTTCGTGAATCAAGTCTGAATCAGAGTAGCCAGTCACTTCCAAATTATCAGTTTGTCTGTATATAAGCATGTAGTCTTTAGTCCCTTGAAGGTATCTCATCAGTTTCTTTGCAGCTTTCCAGTGGTCTAAACCTAGGTTACTTTGATATTTCCCTAACACTCCAACCGCAAAAGCAATATCAGGTCTTGTGTAGACCTGAGCATACATAAGGTTTCCAACAGTTGAAACATAAGGAATGTTCTTCATTTGTTCCCGTTGAAGATCATTTTTTGGGCACTGGTTTAAATCAAAGTTGTCACCCTTTACAATGGGAGTTACACTTGGTGAACATTCACTCATCCTAAATCTTTTCAAAACTTTGTTGATATAGGTCTCTTGTGACAAACCAAGAACACCTCTTTTTCTGTCTCTATGTGTCTTGATACCGATAATGTAAGAGGTATTACCCATATCCTTCATATCAAAGTTCTTAAAGATAAATTGTTTCACCTTATATAGCAAACCCTTATCATTGGTTGCAAGTAAAATATCATCCACATATAGAATAAGGAAACAAATTTTGCTCCCACTGACCTTCTGGTATATTTCAAGTACCACTGGCTAGAGGCTTGTTTCAATCCATATATTGATTTCTTAAGCTTGCACACCAATTGCTCCCCTCATTAGAGGAGAATCCTTCAGGTTGTTTCATATAGACCTCTTCCTCTAGGTCTCCTTGAGAAAATTCGTTTTCACATCCATTTGTTGCAACTCTAAGTCAAAATGTGCAACTAGTGCCAGAATGATGAGAAGAGAATCTTTCTTAGATACAGGAGAGATTGTCTCCTTATAGTCGATTCCTTCCTTTTGATTAAATCCTTTGGCTACGAGTCTTGCTTTATATCTATCAATGTTACCTGATGAGTCTTTCTTAGTTTTAAAGACCCATTTACAACCATTGGCCTTTGCACCATCAAGCAATTGAACAAGATCCCAGACTCCATTCAATGCCATAGAATTTATCTCATCTTTCACAACATCATACCATAAGTTTGATTCCTTAGAACTCGTGGCTTGTGAAAACGTTTCAGGATCATTTTCGGCTCCAATATTATAGTCAGATTCTTACAGATACACAACAAAGTCATTTGGTATCGCTGATTTTCTTATTTTGGTAGATCTCCTCAATGTTGTTTCATTATCTTCTTGAGGAAGTTGTTGTTCAACTGGTTGATCAACAATTTCTTCTTGTTCTTCATGATCTACTAGATTATCAAAAGGTTGTGGATCTTGAATGACTGGTTGTATAACACCTGGATGAGCTGGAGGAGTATTATTAACAACAACCAATCTTATAATTGAAGTGGATGGTTGATAAGTGCCATATCTTAGTGAAATTAAGATTACATTTAAGGCACTTATCTTGTGCTTTTACTAAGAATATCTATCAAAATTTGCCCTAATCTAGTTAGTTTGTATTTAACACTTAGCATTTATGTTGTGTTTATAATTCTTGAAGATTCATCCAACCTTCTTTTGTATTTTGCTAGATTAAATGAATTCCGAAGCTTCCGTACACATAAAGCAAGCAAAAATGACTCATAAAAGCAAACCTGGGAGGTGCAGCAAGCAAATCAGGCCCAAAATGCATCAAAAGCCCAAAGACTCTTCTGGAAGTACATTTAACTCGCCCAAGCGAGTGAATCTAGTGTATTTTGCTCGCTTGGGCGAGCACCACCTGCAATTGGGCCTTTAAGTGGCCAAGTGGACGTGCAACTTGGGCCATCAACTCGCCCAAGCGAGTGGAACATGAAGGAATTGGTCGCTTGGGTGACCAAACTCGACGAGGCCAGTCCCTATAAATACCCAAGCACCCCCAAGGCCAAAGACACACACCTTTTCACTTCCATTCTTCCTCCTCCATTGCTTCTTAGCTTGTTTTGAGCCTTAGGCTCTTAAATATTAGTATTAGGTAGGTTAGGAAAGTGAGAGAAGTGAGATTTAGTGTGGAGACTCTACCGGAAAGAAGCGATGATGGGGCCCTTCATCAATTCTTCTCTTAAAAAGGTTCTCTCCATGCTTGGTTAGTTTCTCTTAAAGGATTGGATGTAATCTTCTACTTTTAAGTATCTCTTTTAATATTTATTTATGCATAAGTCTTTTCTATTTATTATTGGTAATTTTATTCCGTTCTTAACGCTTGATTCTACTTGATCACTGGTTTCATGAAATTGGATTCTAAGTTTAACTGGGAAGCACTCTTAGAATTTGAACTGAATAATTTTACTCTTTACGTTACATTGCTAGGAATAGAGCATAACGTTTAGATTGCAAATA
Organism: Glycine tomentella; assembly: GCA_007407185.1. NCBI lineage: Eukaryota > Viridiplantae > Streptophyta > Magnoliopsida > Fabales > Fabaceae > Glycine > Glycine tomentella. The sequence continues at coordinate 198,990 of PYAF01002009.1, read as the reverse complement.
GCACGTGATTATGATTGTAATGCTGGGTTATTTACTTCATATGCGAGGGATCGATATTCGGTAAGTATCCTTAGAACTCGATTGCGAGGAATAGATTCGAGGTTAATTAATGTGTGCATCAATAATAATAGAAAATGATTTATACATGGTAATATTAATTGGATACCGAGGTATGAATGATGAAATCCAATCCTACGCTTTTCTTAAATTAATTAATCATTTTATTAGTTTTCGTACTTTTTTATCTTTTATTTCTATAAATACCATCAAAACTTCGACCATACTCGTTGTACATAACTATTAAACTGTTAAGTTTTATTTGGATTAATTGAGTAGCACAAGTCCTTGTGGAGACAAACTTTTATAAATTTTGTAACTTACAACAACAAATTGGTACGCTTGCCAAAAGTCGAACAATGGTTGAGCAATTGAATGATCTTTCTCAGAAACAAAGTCTCTAGATTGATTGCTCCCACTAATCAAGTCATTCTCAAGAAATTTAGCATTTCTTGATTCCACAATCCTAGTACTGTGAGATGGATAGTAAAAACTGTATCCCTTAGACCTTTCAGCATATCTAATGAAATACCCACTAATGGTCCTTGGGTCAAGCTTCTTTTCATGTGGATTATAAACTCTAACCTCAGACAGGCATCCCCAAACGCGCATATGTTGCAAACTTGGCTGCCAACCTTTAAATAACTCAAATGGCATCTTTGTAACAGCCTTAGTTGGAACTCGGTTTAATATGTACACAAGCATGAATCTAATCATGTTCAACATTTAAATAGCAAACAATTAGATCAAATGCGGAATAAAATAGGATCATAAATACCTTCCGTCATTGCTCTATTTTATGAGTATTAAATTGATGCTAACTGCCATGAATCTTCCAAACTCTGGCTCTCAAGTACTAGATGGCGTGTGTATACTGGTATATGAGAGTGAGTTCAGGGACTCAAATGGATGAAGACACTCCTATTCATAGACCTGTTGCCATCAAAGGGTTAGTTACGGTATGCTAAAAATAAGGGATGTTATACACGTTAAATTTGATTTAAATGTTGGTGAAAAGGGTAGTCGTTGTTTTGCTGAATTAGTATTGACCACTATCAAGGTTGGTTATCGGATATTTTGTAATTTAGAATAAAACTAACAATATATTCATATGGCTCTCAGTCTAACAAGAAAGACCATCCATGGCCATGCCACATCTAGAATATTAGTATGAAAACTGCAATTTTAACCAAAGTATTCAGAAACTGAAAAGAATCCAAAATCTTATGAAAATAGGAAATTATTTTGAATAGCTTCTCATAAAATCAATTGCTTCTTTTTTAAATAAAAAAAGTGATTCGTATGATTGTAAACAGACATAAATTATCTTTTGTTTTTTAAAAATCTCTAAAAAATAATTGATTAATTATTTTACATCATAATCAATTTTTTTAATTTATTTTGAATTGGAATAACAGAGATTTACACTAATTCACCTCAAATACTAAGATTAAGTCCAATTCGATCTTAATAACTCACCAAATTTCATTATTTCTATATGATTTTAGGTCTCTTTAGTAATTAAAACGTTCAAAAAAGAGTGCCATGAATCAACGTTTCAAAAAAGAAAGATGCCAAATAAATGCAAGGCAGAGGTGAAATGGCTCTTATACCAAATGTTAGTTCTAAATTCTTATGATCTAATCATGTTCAAAATTTAAACAGTAAACAATTAGATCAAATGCGGAATAAAATAGGATCATAAATACCTTCCGACATTGCTCTGTTTTCGGAGTATTAAATTGATGCTAACTGCCATGAATCTTCCAAACTCTGGCTCTCAAGTACTAGATGACGTGTGTATACTGTATATGAGAGTGAGTTTAGGGACTCAAATGGCTGAAGACACACCTATTCATAGACTCCTTGCCATCAAAGGGTTAGTTACGGTGTGCTAAAAATAAGGGATGTTATACACATTAAATTTGATTTTAACATTGGTGGAAAGCAAGGTAAGTGGGTAGTGGTTGTTTTGCTGAATTAGTGTTGACCACTATCAAGGTTGGTTACCGGATATTTTGTAATTTAGAATAAAACAAAAGATATATGCATATGGCTCTCAGTCTAACAAGAATATTAGTATGAAAACTGCAATTTTAACCAAAGTATTCAGAAACTGAAAAGAATCCAAAATCTGATGAAAATCGGAAGTTATTTTGAATAGCTTCTCATAAAATCAATTGCTTCTTTTTAAATAAAAAAAGTGATTCGTATGATTGTAAATAGACATAAATTATCTTTTGTTTTTTTTAATCTCTAAAAATAATTGCTTAATTATTTTACATCATAATCACTTTTTTAAATTTATTTTGAATTAGAATAACAGAGATTTACACTAATTCGCCTCAAATACTAAGATTAAGTCCAATTCGATCTTAATAACTCACCAAATTTCATTATCTTTCACAAAAATATAAGTATTCTTTAATTTTACAAACTACTTAACCCAAGTAATTTTTATACTAGCATTATAATAACCTTGGCTTTATACATAAAGAAAAAGGAAAAAGAAGTTTAAATTTTCTATTTTCGGTCGCAAAAAGATATAGTGACGGAATTAGCGACAGAATTAGCGACGGATTTAGCGATGGCTGGAGTGCCACGCCTGGAGCGTGGGAAGTGCCCTAGAAAGTTGATTTCCACTGGAGTGCCACGCCTGGGGCGTGGGAGCCACGCCTGGAGCGTGGGAAGTGCTCCAGAAAGTTGATTTCCTCTGGAATGCCACGCCTGGAGCATGGGATCCACTCCTGGAGCGTGGGAGCTCGGGCAGGGCCACTATTTAAAGCCCAAAACACGAAAAACTGAAAGGGAAATGCTTCTTCTTCTTCCTTGAGCCCTAGACCTCCATTGTTGACCCCTTCAAGCTTCCTAGAGCCATATATCTTGACCAAAACACTTCCTTATGGCCTTTGATTGTGAGGGAAACACCTTGGAAGCTTGAATCA
>PYAF01002009.1:182393-195888 GCA_007407185.1 Glycine tomentella | reverse complement strand
TACTTGACATGAGCTGACCATGAATGGTGTAACTTTGATATGCCTAGTTGATGATGAGGCACGTATGTGAATGTTATGATTGAATCCTATGGTAGTAGGATAGGTGACTTGAGATTGAGTAAGACCTGTTGTGAGATGTTCCTGTGATATAGATGTAGCCTCCTGAATGGAGATGTTCCTATATCCACAGATGTAGCCTCCTCAGGCAATTGGTTGGTATAGGATGTGAGATGTTCTTGTGGTATAGATGTAGCCTCCTGAATGGAGATGTTCCTATACACGCAGATGTAGCCTCACTAGATGGAGATGTGCCTGTTACATAGATGTAGCCTCTTGATTGAGATGTTCCTATGTTTCAGATGAAGCCTCCAATAGACATGTTGGTATTCCGGAAAGAGATGTTCCTAGTATATAGATGTAGCCTCCATGAGTGGAGATGTTCCTATATACCTAGATGTAGCCTCTGCCGAGTAAAATGATGTGTACCACCTGTTTGTTGACAGGTTGGGGTGAAACCATAGAAATGGTATTTGTGAAAGGGAACGAGACCCTGTCTGTTATGATGAATGGATGAGAAATGTTCTAATGATGATTGAGAATGTGAATGATGATAATGTACTATTTCTATGTATGTGCCTAAAAGTGAACCAGGGGAAGGAAATGCCTTCAAGGGCCCTGAGTTTACTGAGATTTTATATCTCACCCCTTGTGTGGGGTTTATGTTTTACAGGTGAATCCTCGGGAGGAGCGGACAGATCCCAAGGCAAGAAGCCTATGCAGGGATAACGCTGTTTATAAACCTTAGGCTTAGATGACATGAGCATGTGGCTCAGATTTTTTTTTTTGTATTAGCCTTTGGTTGATTTTGTTGTACCCTGAGGGGAGTTTCATGTACAGTTTTGTACTTGTACAGAAAGTTATGTATAAACACCATATTATAATGTAAAAGCGTATGTTGATGGCATTTGATGATGCCCCTTTTTGTTATATGCTTCCAAACTGCTTAGTCTCTGGTGTATTATATCTGTTAATGGATGTTTATACGTGGTAATGACCCCGGTGCGTGTAAGGGGTGTTACAAGCATCTCCAAGCTAACTACTTTTTTTACTTCCAAATCAGTTTTGACTCATACCTTGGTGTGACAAAAGAAGGAAAAGGTCATACCTTGGTTACCAAGGCCCAATAACTGTGATTCCATTTTCCCCAAAACAATCTTCAATCTTCTTGCAAACCTGCTACGAAAATAACACAAAGTTGTCTCAAAGAACAAAATAATGTGAAAGTGTTGGAGGCAACACAAACTATTTAAAAACAAAAGAGAAAAGTAAAGAAGAATCATTATGACCACAAGCAGAAAACTTTGGTGTTATTTGCTGGCCACATTGAAGAATAAGGGAACATCTCAAAGTGTATGTGCGAACCAACCAACTTTACTGGAAAATCCTTATCATGAATAAAAAAAAGTGGAAATACATTAGCAAAAATTAGCATAAGAAAACATTTGTTTAGCTATGGATGTGACATTAGAATATTTTCTTATCCCTCTCTATACAAATTAAACTCGCTATAGTGAATTAAGTTAATGTACTGGCCCAATACTGTTAAACTGAATAGCTGATCCACAAGGCCAGCATTGAAAACTTTCTGATGGCACACCAAGCTCAATAAACTACGAAGCACCAATCAACCCCATAATTGATTAATAATATGCATAAGAAATTTCAGATAATTTGACGTCTCATCATCACATGAAAAATGCTAATGGCTGAATGGTGGCATTTGACAAAATTGATTAGTAGCTTAATATTAAAATAAAATAAAATAAAAACTAAAAAAGTAGAGTTTGGTGGTAATTAACAATGACATGACCGAATAAAACATCATTGTGACTAAAGAGAGTGATAGAGGCAAGGAAAGCCAAAGGGGTGCAGTATAAGAGCATTGTAAACAATTACAGGGACACAAACACTGTAATAGCCATCAGAATATTTGACATTGTCGTTTGACATCCAGCACTAAAATTCATTGTAGTCCTTGAGAAAGAACCTGAAAATGTTTAGCAAAAACCTATAAACAACTTTGATACACCTCAAAACATAAGAGGAGATTCACAAATTAATTGGCAAAATAAATCACCAGTTACCACATAGCATGAACTCACAGATCCTGCAATGTTCATGAATCTCATTGATAACATTTCTTTGTTCCATCAAGATGAAATTGCTGTCATAAGTCTTAGAATTGAGGGAAATAATAGTAATAATAATAATAATACTTCGGAGAAAATCAGAAAATGAATCAACATAATATAAGGGCAATAACAGAATAAATCAACCTAATTTTTGCTGCTTTTCCCACATGTCGACCATGGAATTGCAACTGGTGAAGAAAACTTGGATTCAAGCGTCATTTGACATGCTTTATTATATTAACCCCATGCTTCTGGACAAATACACAATCAAAGTTGATAGTATAACTGATAGAAGAGGACAAACAGCAGGCAACCAGAAAAGCTTTCTATTTCTTTTGCTCTGAGACACATCATATACCTTGGTAAAAAGTTAAAATTAAACAAAGAGATCATCAAAAAGCTCTAAAATAAGGAAAATCAGCATGCATCTAATAGGAACAAAGAAGACGGAATATAATAGAAAAGATGGAATAGAAATTTTATATAAGTAACTTGAGATATTTTTTACAACACAGGTTTTCGAGAATCTGTCTTCACAATTTAGACTTATCCTTCTTTGTTTTCCCTTCCACTTCTTGATATGGTTTACTTCTATTTATATTGCATCTAACATCTATTCCTAATCGAAACAATTGTTCATAATGGTTGTGACTGTTCGCATTTGTAACTGCTCCAGATCTGATATTGTTTGGCTCCAAGGGTTACGCTCTTTCTCCACCAGTTGCACCTTCCTGAGTCACACTTCTTGGCCCCAAAGGGTGCATCTCAGCACCAAGGGTCATGTCCCCTTGATTCACATCTATTGACCTTGCGCCCCTTGGGTGGATTGTGTCTGTTGCACCAAGGGTCATGTCCCCTTGATTCACATCCTTTGACCTTGCGCCCCTTGGGTGGATCGTGTCTGTTGGGTGGTTTGTGTAACACCCCAAAATTTCATAACTATAGTTCAATAGATATTTATGAAAGCCTTAAGTTAGGAAAGATTTGATGAAACATCAATTAGAGACATTACGGAAGTGTTTGGGAAAAATAACCATATTGCCCTTACCGTAAATTAGAAATGACAAAAATGCCCTTGAAGGTAAAAGGACGATAATGCCCTTGGACATTTTGAAAATTACAAAAGTGCCCTAGATATTTTAAGATGAAAACTTACACAAATGCCCTTGGATATTTTGAAAATGACAAGAATACCCTTAGATATTCTGAATAGATATTTCTATGATGAAAATGACAATTATGCCCTAAGATGAAAGATGAATTTACCATAATGCCTTCAGACAAAAAATAATCAGATATTCTTAGGGATTCTGTGGGAGCTTGATGGAAATACAGAGATGGAAATACCAAATACTCTTAGATAGCAGATTATCAAAATAGTTGTGACAGGAAACCATAAGTAGAATTAGGTTTTTCTTAAAGCATCCAATGGTATAAAAGGAAGAAAAACTTATGTTCCCATCCTTAAGTGTGAAGAGCACGAGTAGAACCATGTAGAAAGGAAGAGAATATTCATGAAAACCACTTATAAAAGTAAAGCCATGAGATGAATACAAGTATTAGGACACTTGTAAGGCGCATGATGAAGATTTTTACTCAAACATTTATGTGAAGCTTGGAAAATAATGGTGAAGCTTCATGATTTTACCAACTCAAAGGGACACATGGAAGGAGATTAAGAGAAGGCTTCATGAATTGGACAACGGTCAAGACATGTGTATGGTGTAGATTTAGTTTAAGTAAATTTTTCTTAAAAAGCAAAAATCTTATCTTGCCCCTTTGGTAGAACGCGTGGACAGTTCTAGACATTAGTTTAAGATCCCAACGGTCAAAAGTTATATATGTGAGATAGGAGTATACCTTTAAAATTTTAAGGAGATCCAACGGTTAACAAATCCAAAATTAATATTTTACTAAAACGGGTTTTGGGAAAATTCAAGAAAAGAAGAAAAGCACGAAATTCCCTTAAAAGCTTGGCTACTCCACGTGAAGAAGAACAAATTGGTGAAATTTGCTCTCCAAGCAAGCTATGGCACGTGTACCATCAAGAAGAATGGAGAAGCCTTGAGAAAAATGAAGATAAAAGACACTTGGATGGTGGAAAAGCTAGGATACATGCCATTGGTCCATGTGTAAAGTAAGGTAATAATGAACTAAGAAGATTTTTGTAGCCAAAACCCTATATAAAGGATGAAGTGGACCGAAAATAAAGGCAAGCTTGGCCAAGGAGTGTACGTGTAACACCATTTTAAACCACCTTCATCTTTTCATTTCCAAATTCTACATTTTTCACCCTTCCAATTTCAAAGAATAAAAGTATAACACAAACCCTAGCACCTTGAAGCTTCACGTGAAATCTAGGAGCTTTAGGAGGAAGTTTATCAAGTTTTTAAGAAGAAAGAACAAGGTATGTATAGGGGAGTTTATGCTAAATATAGTTTAAGTGTTACTTTGTTTAAGTGATGTTTTGGTGGAATAAGTGTTTAAATCTTTGTGAAGTATATATACAAGAAGTTGTTGGATTTGGATTATATTTGCATGATTGAGTGCTTTAGAAAAAGTTATGTATTATTTTTTGTGTTGTTGAGTGTTTCTATGAAAGCACACCATGTGTTTGATAAAATTTTTAAAGAGACAAAGATTATTTAAGTATTGTTTTGTTTAAATAAATATTTGGAATATTTGTGTTGTTGAGTGAGTTATGAATATTTATGGATTTCATGAATTCTTATGAAGCTTTATGATAAAGATAGTTTAAGAATTGTTTGTTTGAACAAGTGCTTGAGTTTTGGTATATTTTGACTTGTCTTTCAGAAATTTATGGAGTTGAACTATGGTTGTATGCTTGAGTGCTTTTATAAAGTTTATGTAATCAATGGAAGAAGTTTTACATGTTGAACTCTGTGTTAGTTTCATGTTGAAAATTGAAGCATATGAGATATTAAGTGAAGAGTAATGTTGAAGAGTAAATATGAGATAAAAAGAGATTCATTTATGCATATTTCATCTGCATATGCCTGGCGGGGGCTAGTCCGTGAAGAGGAAGTGTGTCAGATAGCTTAACTGAGGCCATGCGTTCAGACAAGAGAAGTCTGAGCTGGGGGGTAGTGGCAGTGAGGACCACACCACCATGATGATCACATGGGTGGAGGTGACCTTCCTATTTGCAACACTGACCTACCCTGACTGAATGGATAAGTTCTGTGCCACAGAGAGAGAGTGGGGCTATCTTGACTATGGTACCAATTGATGAGAATTTGAAAGAGATTCATGCATCATATAAAGAACATGAGCATGCATCGCATGATGAGTATATTGTATGATTATCTGTATGCTATATATACTATGTGACTTGAACTCTGTTTATCATAAACTTACCCTATTTCTGTGTCTGTGGTTGACACCTGTGATGACCCTAATTTATTTGGGCGAGCAGAGAAACAGTGAAGCCTAAGCAATGGATGGTTATGAAGAAGATGTGATAAGGAAGCTTGGATTGCTTGTATTTTGCGTTTTTGTGTTTACTCTGATAATATGTAATTTGTACTAGACTTTGGATTAGTCTGTTGGTATGTATTTTAGACTGTATTATGTTAAACTGTATTTTATACAGTATAACATTTTGTTTTGAATTTAAAAACATTTGATGATAATTAATTCGTTTAGAATTAATCTAGGAAAAGAAGAAAAAGAGATTTTATAGAAATAAACAATTTCTTTATAAAAAGGGTAATAAGCGAAGTTAATACCTTTCGCATGAATTATTTTAAGCAAGAAGAAAAGAATTTTTCGTGAAATTTATAACTAAGATAATTTTAAAGCAAGTGGAGAAGAATTTTTCTTTCAAAATCAATAAAATACAAGATAGTAAAACGAGTCGTTACAGTTTGCACTCCTTGGGTGGTCCATAATTGTTACTTCTCTTACTCGCTGCTTGCGGGTGTACACCCTAGTGATGGGTGGCTTACGCTTATCAATACCTCTGCTTAAAAGACTCACATTGCCCTCAAGTTTATAAGTTGGAAAAACCTCTTGTAATTTAGCCACAGATTCCCAACTATTTTTGTAACGCCTCAATTTCCCATCTTGTTATTCTTGATTTTTAATGAAAATCACTTTGCCAATTTATTAAAAATTATTGAACCAAGGTTACCATTAACTAATATTCAAAAGATTTCTACGTCTGGTTCGTTTAAAACTAAAAGATACTGTAAAATACAATACAAACTGATAGAGTCCATTACATAGTACACATAACTAAAATATTTATTACAACAAAACATCTTCAATCAAACATCTTCAACAAAGTCCTTCATCAAAAGCAGCTTGCTAATCCTTCTTTACTGTTCATCTGCTCACCCAAATAAAATCGGGGTCATAGCAGGTGTCAACTACAAACACAAAAATATAGGGTAAGTTTATGATAAACATAATTTAAGTAACAAAATATATTTAATATGCAGATATTCATAACAACATCCTTAAAGATGCATAATTTTCTTAGACTCTTATCATGATGCATGATTTTCTTGAACTCTTATTATTTGGTACCAACTGCCAAGATAGCCCCATCCCTGTGGCATAGAACTTATCCGACCAGTCAGGGTCTCCCGGTGTTGCATAGGTTCTCACCCATACTTCATGTAATTATCATGGGTGGTGTGATTCCCCATCGCAAGAGTCACCCCCAGCTCAGACACCTTTTGTCTGAACGCACGGACTTAGTTCCTGCAGCTATCTGTCACACCTCCTCTTTGAGGCAACTCTTATATATACTTCCTCTCTGAGGTAACTCTTATATACACCTCCTCTGTGAGGCAACTCTTATGCACATGAGACACATGAAACTGATTCACTTAATTCATAACTCTTTTCATTTTATCAACTCATATTTATTTTCAACATCAGTTCTTCAATTACTGTCTCATTTATTTTACTCAGAAATTCAACATAAATCAAGTACAGAACTCAGCTTGATATTCATATACAGAATCTCAGCATATCGTTCATGTACAGAGATTTATAGAAACACTCAGCAACACATGAACTTCAAACACTTATTCAAACACAAACAACACTTAAACTATCTTTATTATAAACAATACTTAAACTATCTTTATCATAAAGCTTCCCTATACATACCTTGTAATTTCTTAGAAAGCTTGTTTTTCTCTTTCTAATTGGCTAGCTCTCCCACGTGATTTCTCCAAAAGGTGGGGTCTTATTCTATTTGCTTTAGTCTTTGAAAAAGAGAGGATGAAAGTGAAATGAAAGGGATATGAAAGGGGTAGTTCACGTGTAGCTTTGTAGAAGGGTGGTTGGAAAATGACTTTCACTTTGGACCCCCATTCTTTTATATAGTGGTTGGAAATTGATATAATCTTCAAGGATATTTTTACCCTTTCTAACTAATTACCTTCATTTAGTTCCATCTTAACTTAGTTTCCCTTCAGTCCATTACATTCTAACTAAATTTATCCTTATTCTTTTACTTTGTAAAAATATCTCCTAAGCCTTAATGATTTCCTTTACAAGTGTCCAAGACAAGTGTCCACCACTTTACAAGTGTCCTTACACTTATCCAAATTCATGAATCTTCTCCCATTTTCCTTGCTTTTCACGTGGACAAGGTCTAGGCCAAGGGAGATTTTTATTTTCCTTTCATTTATACATATATCATGTTATTTTGTAAATGAAGAAAAATAATCTAATTTCATTTTTACCTTATACATGGCATTTTCTAAGAGGAAGTCAAGTTCAATTTGAATTCTTCTACCTAAAGATAATATTGAATAATGTAATTCTAAAGTTTTCTAGAGACTAACTTCAATTACAACATAATTTGCCCATAAATAGTCTATACAGAGTGTTATATAGACTTTACATATAAAGCTGCTCTTTATCTTAATTCTGACTGTCCCATACTACTTCTGACCATCAAAATTACTAAACCATTTTATTAAATAAGTCTATGCATCCTATAATTAAGAGAAAATTCCATAGATCTTGTCTATCATTTTTCCATATTTTTCTGATGTTTGAATTCTTCTGAATAAAGTTTCAAAGTTATTTTCTTATAAAATTCATAGAAATTTTATTCTAGGATTTTCTGTCATAAAGTATTTTGATAATTTGTCGTCTAAGAGTATTCTATAATTTCATCAGGTTTTCACAAAATTTCTAAGGGTGTCTCAGAAAATTTTAGTATCAAGGGTATTATGGTAATTTCTAAAGTATCCAAGGGTATTTATGTAATATTCACCCTAAGGACATTTCTGTAATTTCTGCTTAAAAGTAAGGGTAATATGGTCATTTCTCTTCAAACATTTTTGTAATATCTCTAATTAATATTTTACCCAAATAATTTAAATATAGACTAATCAAATTTCACATAACCTAATACTCATATCAACAATTGCACAGGAATAATTCATACAACATCTATTTTACAGTTATTAAAATATCAGGGTGTTACAATTTTGACTTGTAGGGAGATTTTGCCATTGAATTAAGACTTTCACGTTGCTAGGTTGTAATTAAAGTATGTCTAAAATAGAGTATGGATAAACCTATAATTCCATAAATTCATAGTGACCTTCATATGTGCGGAAAGTGATTTTTTCAATGTCATCTTCATTCATTCTGATTTGGTGGTATCCAGATCTTAAATCCAGTTTTGAAAAGGAGCTGGCCCCTCCTATATCGTCCAACAATTCCATAATTACTAGGATGGGAAATTTGTCGGGATTGGTGATTTTGTTTAGGGCCCTGTAATCTACACAGAGCTGCCAACTTCTGTCTTTTTTTCTGACTAGTATGACATGACTGGAATAAGGACTTGTAGATGGTCGGATGTTTCCTACTTCTAACATTTCAACAACCAATTTTTCAATTTCTATTTTTTGGTAGTGAGGATACCTGTATGGTATGATAGTCGATATTTGGGCTCCTTCTTTAAGGTGAATGGCATGGCCCTGATTCCGTTAAGGAGGAAGTCCTTATGGGGGCTCCAAAATGGAAGGGAAATCATGTAGCACATCTTTTAATTCTAACTGAATTGAATCCTTCCAATCTATTTCTGTTTGAATATGACGATAGTCGATAAGGAACCCTTCTCCCTGTTGTAAAGCCTTCAACATAGAATTAAATGAGACATCTTTCTTTGATGTTTTGGTTCTCCCTTTAAAATTACTTTTCTACCATTAATCTAGAGGGCCAGGGTTAGTTGTTCAAAGTTGGCTCTAATCTCTCCCAGGCTTGCTAACCACTCCATGCCTAAAACCACATCTACCCCTCCGAGGCCGAACAAGAAGAACTATTGTTGTACCTGTACTTCTTGCACCTTCAAGGGAACTTCTCTGCAAACTTCCTTACATTTGATTTTGTGGCCATCTCCAACTTCTACCACGTATGACGGGGTGTCATCCACCTTTAATTGTAATTTTTCCACCAATTCCTTGGAAATGAAGTAGTGGGTGGCGCTGCATTCTATCAATACTATGACTTTGTGATCACCAATATTTCCCCAAACCTTTAAGGAACGTCAAGAAGTGAATCCCACAATACTAATAATGGATAATTGGGGCGCTTCTCTAATCTTTGGTTCATGTTCCTCTTCGGTGTCTTCAACATTATCTTTATCTGTTACAAACATTACCCGAAGGTGTTTATTTCTGCATACATGAGAGGCGCTCCACTTTTCTTCACAGCGAAAACGTTCTTCTTTTTTCCTTTTCTCTTGAAGTTCTACTTCAGTTAATCGTTGAAATCTTCTAGGTTGGTTGTTGTTTTCTGGTTTGTTCACGGATGTACTGCCATAAAAAGAATTAGATGGCCCATTACCTTTCTCTCCAACTTTTTGAATAACATAATAAGCAGTAGTCTTCGTATAGGACGAACTTCGGTAAGAGGTGTTGAATTTTGAATTTGAGTTTGAAGTACCATTCGGCCTCACCTTCCAAATTGCTCGGTTTTTCTGCTCGATCATTAATGCCTTCTTGACCATGATTGATAAAGTAGGGGGTTCGTAGAGTTTAATTTCTACCCCAATGCCTTCCTTCAATCCGTTCACAAAAATGTCCCTTAAATATTCTTCATCAACACCCTTCAGCATAGTTGCAAACCTTTCGAATTACTCAACGTACTCTGCCACCGTTTCTTCTTGTTTAATTGCCAGGATGGCAGCAAAAGGGTTGAGATCTCCCCATCCAATATCAAAATTGCAATTTTCCCATCATTGGAACCAAGATAACGCCTTTCCATCTAGTGCCACCATAACTTCCTAAATTTTCTCTTCTTCTAGTATATCTCTCATTTGAAAGAAGCGTTCCAATTTATTTATCCAACTATAAGCATCAGATTCTCCATCATATATGGGGATTTCCACTTTTCTCCAGCGTTATATTTTTCCTTCTTCGATGCGGCCCTTGGGTGTCTCTTTTCCATTGACGGAAACTCCGGAAGTGCCCTCTTCCGACTGTTTAGACAAATTTTCCACCATGGATTCTAGGTGCACAAAACGTGTTTCAAGTTGTTGTCGTTCTGCATCTCGATTTTGTCGTTCTGCCTCTCAATCAAGTTGTCACCATTGTTGGAAACAAAGCACCGGATCGGTGCTCTGATACGAAATTGAAAGGAATAGAGAAGATGAAATAGAAATTTTATATAAGTACATTGAGATATTTTTTACAACACAGGTTTTCGAGAGCCTGTCTCTCCACAATTCAAACTTATCCTTCTTTGTTTTCCCTTCTCTTTCTTGATAGGGTTTACTTCTATTTATACTACATCTAACATCTATTCCTAATCGACACGATTATTCATAATGGTTGTGACTATTCTTATTTGTAACTGGTCCAAATCTAATGTTGTTTGGCTCCAAGGTTTACGCCCTCTCTCCACCAGTTGCACCTTCCTGAGTCGCACTTCCTGGCCCCAAACGTTGTGTCTCGGCACCAAGGGTCATGTCCCCTTAATTCACATCTATTGACCTTGCGCCCTTGGGTGGATTGTGTCTGTTGCACCAAGGGTCATATCCCCTTGATTCTCATCCCTTGACCTTGCGCCCCTTTGGTGGATCGTGTCTGTTTGGTGGTTTGTACTCCTTGGGTGGTCCAGAACTGTTGCTTCTCTTATTCACTGCTTGCAGGTGTACACCCTAGTTGTAACACCTCAACTTATCATCTTGTTATTATTGATTTTTAATGAAAATTCTTTTCAATTTGCTTAAAAATACTAAACTACAAATTTTTCATTACTGAGTAATATTCATAATTCTGAAGTAACATATAATAAGATTACAAAAGATTTTTCCTCACTGATTGATATTTATAAATCTGATGTATATTAAAATACAGATTGATATCAATTTTATTACATAGTATAATCAACTAAAACACTCTGTAACAAAGAAATACATCTTCAAACATAATCTCTTCAAAATATTATATCTTCAAACAAAACACTCTTCTTGTATACAGCTAGTGATCTCTCTTTGTTGTTCATCTGCTCGCCCGAATAACATCGAGGTCATAGCAGGTGTCAACCACAAACACAAAGTACAGGGTAAGTTTATGATAACATAATTTAAGCAAATATATTCAATATGTAAATATTCATAACAACATCCTCAAAGATGTATGATTCCTTTAGACTCTTATTATGATGCATGATTCTCTTAAACTCTTTCAATAATTGGTACCAATAGTCAAGATAGCCCCAGTCCAATGGTCCGGAACTTGCACGATCAGTCAAGGTGTCACAGTGGTGCACAGGAAGGTCACCCACACTACATGTGATCATCATGGGTGGCGTGAGTTCCCCACTGCCGAAGCAACCCCCAGCTCAGACCTCTCTTGTATGAACGCTCGTACTCAGTTCCTATAACTATCTGACACACCTCCTCTCGAGGTAATAACGCGGACTAACCCCCGTCGGGCATATGCATATGAGACATATAAGACTGATTCACTTTAAGGTATAACTCTTTTCATCATCTCATATTTATTTTCAACTTCAGTCTTTAATTTATATCTCACATACTTTACTCAGAAACTCAACATAAAATATAGAACTCAACTTTATATTCATGTACAGAATCTCAACATATTATTCATGTACAGAGGTTTATAGAAACACTCAGCAACACATGGAATTTAGAAAAATTCATAGAAACTTTTAGCAACACATGAACTTCATAGAGATTCATGGAAACACTCAACAACATATGAACATTCAAACACTTATTCAAACAAAACAATACTTAAACTATCTTTATCATAAAGCTTCTCTATACATACCTTGTTTTTCTTCTTTTAAAAGCTTGTCAAACTTTCCCTACCTTCTCCTAGCTTTCACGTGATGCTTCACTATGGTGGGGTTTACTTTCTAACTTGATTTAGGCTTGAAAATGAAAGGATGGAAGGGATATGGAAGGGAGAGTTACACATGAATTTGGTAGAGAGAATGGCTTGAAAGTGATATGCATTTTAGGTTCCCCCCCTTTATATAGTGTTTAGGAAATAATTTAATATTCAAGGACATGTTTGCCCTTCCTAACTAAATGACCTTCATTTAGTTCCATTCTAACTAAATTACCTTCATTTAGTTTCACTCTAACTTAATTACTTCTTGTTCCATTGAATTGTAACTAAGTTAAATGATGACTTTTTTACTTTTTAAGAAAAATCTTCTTAAGCTAATTATGTTCCATACAAGTGTCCTAACACTTGTCTTGTCATAATGATTGTCTTTCCAAGTGTCCACTTAGTTGGCATGCCTTTACAAGTGTCCCAACGTGTGTCCAATTTCATGAAGCTTCTCCTTGCTTCATCAAAGTTCACGTGAAGGCTAGGTGGAGGTGGAGAAATCTTAGCTTCATTTTCATATTATCTTGCATCCATGCCATACAAGTGTTATGCCACTTGTTTCCATCATGTGGCTTGCTTTCCAAGTGGCTTATCATGAAGTTTCTTGCCTTTTCTACATATTTTCTCACGTGAATGACTAATCTAAAGGGAATGAATACAAATTTTTCTTCCTTTCATGCTACATGTGGTCATTTTTGAAGATGAATAAAAATCTAGTTTCTCATATGGCAGTTACAATGGTATTTTCTTAAAAAGAAATCAAATTTAATTTGAATTCTTTTATCTAAAGATGAATAATAGAACTCTAGATGTTCCTAAGAATTTATCTCAATGATAGTTTAAATAAATCACAAGTAGTCTATACAGAGCAATATATAAACTTTACATACTAAATTGCTCTTTATCTTGTTTTTGATTGGCCTATACTTCTGCTGA
>PYAF01002009.1:164048-182293 GCA_007407185.1 Glycine tomentella | reverse complement strand
AATTTTTCATATTTTTCTTATGCTTGAATTCTTCTGACTAATGTTTCAAAGTTGTCACCTTCTAAAATTCATAGAAATTCTATTCTAGAATTTCTTGTCACAAACTATTTTGATATTTTGCCAGTCAAGAGTATTCTGTAATTTCATCAGGTTCTCACAAAATCTCTAAGGATATCTGGTTATTTCTGGCCCGAAGGGCATTATGGTAAATTCATCATTCATCCTAGGGGCATAATTGTCATTTCTACCATAAAATATCTAGCAAAAAATATCTAAGGGTATTCTTGTCATTTCCAAAATATCCAACGGCATTTATATAATTTTCATCTTAAAATATCTTACTAAAATATCTAAGGGCATTTTTGTAATTTTTAAAAATATCTAGGGACATTATTGTCATTTTCACCTTAAGGGCATTTCTGTAATTTCTGATTTAAAGAAAGGGTAACATGGTCATTTCTCTTCAAACATTTTCTTAATGTCTCTAATTGATATTCCACCCAATTAATTCAAATATAGATCAGCCAAATTTCTTATAATCTAATACTCACATCAATATCTATGCAAGAATAATTCATATAATATTTTGACCATAGTTTTTGAATTTTCAGGGTGTTACACTAGTGATGGGTGGCTTACGCTTATCAGCATCCGAAGGTGAGGAATAATGATTTTACCTCCTATAATATCAAAACAAATGAAAATGCATCCACTTTTGTGTCGTATTCCTCATTTTTAGACCTCTGGAGCAACATAACGCCTTGTTATAGATTTGAAAAATTCACCAATACAAACTATGAAATCAGGACCAATCACAATAGGATTAAAATAAAACCAATTATACCTATAAGAGATGGCCATATTTATAAATCAATTAATAAATTCAAATTAGTAAAATTGAGAACCAACTAACAAACACAATCCACCCAAGTCATAGTATATGCAACATAATGCACATTATAGCCCTCATGAAATAGAATTTCACAATATTGCATTTATGCAGACCGACATGATTGACAATGAATATTTCAAGCCTTCACTAAAGAAGAAAACCTACATGATGTATCCAAGCTTGTCACAGGTTTGTCCTCTTTGACTGTTTTAGCAACTTTAAGCAACTTGCTAACTCCAAAGTTTGCAACTTTCAAATGCCCAAAATCATCCTGAAGTATATTTCTGTTATCTTACTCATGTTCAATGAAGAAACGTTAAACAGTTCCAAACACTCAATTAAAAATGCATGCTTCTACTGAAAAATCCATGATACTTCATACACATGCTGGAAGAATAATAAAATCAACAAGACATGAGAACATAAAACAGACGAAGGCTCAAGATCTCAATGTATAATGGCTTCTGGTTTATGTTCATGCAAATAGTTCATACCCCTGAAAAATAGTTATAAATATGGAAGCTCTTGACTGACCTAGCAATATCAAGTGCAAACTTTACAGCTGTTACTGGTTTTAATGCACATTTTCGCTTCAAGTACGCACAAAGACCCCCTAAAGAGATGATAATCCATTCCAAATTGTTAGACATTACAATCGTGAAAAATACAGGGTATAGTTAACCACGTTACACACACAAGTAGAGGAGATATTTTCCTAATTATATGCACTTTCTTATGTTTTCACCGTTTCACTAACATGAAGTGGAATCCCCAAAAAAGATAAATGGAACTCCTAATTCAACACTTATCAATGCTAGATTAAAATGGGTATCTCTTATCGTTACTTAAAATCCTTCAACATACATATTTATAACTTCTAAACATGACAGTTATGTAAGGGATATCCACGGAGGATTTGAAGATGGCGGCGCTGCTGGTTAGGGTTTAAGCGATCCATGTGGTAGAGACGATCTCTGCAGGTGCGTTCCTTCTCCTACTTGCGCTTCTTGGCCTCGACTTCCTCATCGCGCCACTGTTGCTTGAAGGCCCACTTGGGGCCAAGTTTGGTGCACAGCGGGGGCTTTCTGTCGACGAGGCGGAAGGAGGCGCCGGTGGCGGTGAAGTCGGGGAAGGAGTCATCATTGGTGAAGTCAAAGACGACACCAACGGGGTTCTTGGAGCGGGTCGGGTTGTTGAAGTGGCAGGTTCAGTCGGCGATGTGGACCAATTTGTCGGAGCCGGAGAAGGGGGTAAAGGGGACGTTCAGAGGGGTTGTTGTTGTTGCGCCTGAGGTCGCATTGTCCCATGGACCCCACCCATAGGCATGGAACAGAATGGCTTGGATGTCGAAGATGTTTCCCATTGGTGGTGTTGAATATGAGGAACAAAGTAGTGGTGTGTGCTCAGAGAGCAGGGTGAGGGAGATCTGTGAGAAAATGTGAGAGGGCACGAGTGGTGTGTGTTAAAAGATTGCATACGCGAGATAAAAGGGATAACACATCCCTTTCGAAGACGGTTTTATACCACTGTCTATAAAGTCTTGTTTTTTAACATCGGTTCTTGAAAAAACCGATTTTTTTATTATGTTTTCCAAAATGATTTTATGAAATCCGTCTTTAAAATTTTTCAATCATTTACAAAAATGTCATCGTCTTTTCTTTTAAGATGGTTTTTGTATAATCATCGTTGATCCGTTGTCGGCAAAGACCTCTTTTCTAGTAGTGGCCCTCTAACATAGGTAGATAAGAGAGCATATAGACAACCAAGATATCATACTCTATTTAGACAAAAACCAACCACGTTGAGATGAAAATCACTAATATGCACATACTACACTACATACAAATAAGGGAGCAATAGCAAATCAATTTGAAAATCAAAGTGAATATTGGTCATCTGGTACATGATGTGTAAAGTCACTGTAGAGAACATATAAGACTAAGGATACCATACATAAATCTCTTAGTTCATTTTTACTTATTTTATTTTAATTTAATTCTAAATTAAATTTGTACATTATATTTAGGATTTACTATTTATTTGTATCTAGAAATATGACACTTTTGTTTCTTTTAGTTCACGTATTTTGTTTTTTGAATTTTAAGTTCTTTTTTCATTTTTCATCCCTATAATTTTTTTAGTTCTTGTTTTCTTTTTCATTTTTAGTTCCATAATTATTTTTAGTCCTTGTAAATTCTTTCTTTTCCAAATGTATCTTTTTTACAATTATTTAATTTTTTTTCTAATTTTTTTATATCTTCATTTCCTAAAATGTGTAATTTTTTATCCTCTTTGAATATACATTTTTAAATTTCTTTGATTGTATGAAATTTGGTTGGTAGCATTTTTTTATTCTGAAAAAAAAATGTATAGTTTTTGTTGGGAATGCTCTTTATACAAAAGTTATTGGGCTTAAGTGTATGGCAAGGGCCCAAGAGACCTAGGTTTAGGTTTCTTAGTCTCCTATCACTACTACAAGCAGAGCCTTCTACGTCGGTTGTAGAGCCCATTCTAAGACGGTTGTACAACCGTCGTTGTATGGGGTGTCATTGAAAACCGTCATTTTCTACGACGGTTATATAACAACCGTCTTCGTAGGCTAAAGTTTCTATGACGGTTATTACTATAGTCGTCTTAGATTAGTGTAATATACTAAGATGATTATTAGACATAACCGTCTTTGAATGTTCACATTCTAAGATGGTTTTCCTAACAACAGTCTTAAAATCAGTTTTTTTTTTTAAAAAAATTACACTAATCTAAGACGATTATTACCGTCTTAGATTAGTGTATCTTTTTTTATAAAAAAAATCATGATTTCTAGAGTGATGTTAAGCAGGCATTATGTTCCACTACTATTTATGAGTGATGAGCATAAAAAAGTTATAATAATAATAATAATAATAATAATAATAATAATAATAATAATATATTTAAAACCGTAAGCTGCAAAAATAATATAGTAATATGCTAATGCTAATATGCCAAAACAAAGGGAGCCCCTGGCTATCCAAATATACAATAAAAATATTAATTACGATAATTAATTAATCAGTATCGTGAATTCATTATTTATTACGATAAGTATTTTAAATGAATATAAATCTGTTAATATACAAATAAAAATATTTACTACCAAGAAATGCAAAGAGTAACCAATTTAATACTAAGCAACCAATCAGAGTACCAGACAAAACTACAGAGTAAAATGATGATAAGGTTGGACAGGAAATGAATCATGCTGATACCGATTTGGACAGGCTGTGTAGTTGTGAGCACAATGTTCCCAAATTGATATATCATTTGGCCAATTATACTGCAGATAGTGAGTAAAAATCAGCTGTCAGCCTCTTGGCCTATAAATATCTACATTACAAGTCCAAGCAAGCAATAACCATGATGACAAAAGAAAAAACTTCATTTTCTCTATGTTGGGTATCTTCGTCATTTGAGTAAATGCATTAAAAAATAGGAAAAAATAAAACTCATTGCAATATTCCTTTGAATGGCTTGTATCATAATAGAAAGATTAGAATCATGGAATGTTTTTAGGGTAGACTGAATAATCAAGTCATCCCACACCTGGACCAAAAATCCAAATCACTGAATTTAGTCAATTTTTATTGCATTATTGACAGAGACAGATTGCATGAGCATTATGGCCAACATATCAAAACCAAAGAAATATGTAGAAAATCTTAGTGACAACATAAGTAAGAAGCAATATCAGTATCTTGCACCTACAGTATGTGCGAACATAATAAGGTTTCTTTAAATTTGGCACCAAATGCTAAGTGTAGGAAATAGAAATCAGTGCAAACTGCAAAAGCATAAATGGAAATAGAATTGAAATTGAAATTAAAATTCATTCCATTGTTTTTAAAAATGGATAGAGATCCTACATTTTCACATCAATTTAGTTCTCTCTTAGTTTACTTTCAGATTCGTTGGTGAAAACTCCGTCGGGCATGGTTATTGTTTCTGAAGAGCAATAAAATGCAAACGCAATGTGGGAACAGAGGAGATAAGAGAGAGAGGGAGTGAATATGAATGTTGTAGTAGAGCATATAGGAATACGAGTGAAGGGGTTATTTATAGGCGAAGAGAGGAGAGGGGGAACGATGCAGCATTTGGCGTCATCACTCTCTCATGGGCCTCACATGGCCTTTTCGGATTGTCTTCTTCCTTTACGACCAACAAGTCAAAGCCCGGATTTATTATACACTTAATTTTAGTGTATATTAAATAAATGTAATTATAATCATGGGTACAAATCAATACAGTATATTACTACAGCATAATATAATTAATTATAAAATATGAATAAATTAGTAATTTATTAATAAGTATAATTATAGTTTTTTAAGTATACTTTATTTGTTCACAAGTTTGTTAAAATTAGTTCCAAAGCCATTATTTTATATTATTTTTATAATAAATTAATTAATTTCATATGATGGAAATATCACGAACTGATGAAAAAAAATATTTTGTAATGAATCAAGTTAATATAAAAATAACTATTTATTTAACAATTGCAATGTATAAGATAAATGTTTATTTATATAATTAAAATTTATAATAAATAAATGTTTTTAATATATAAATTATATTTTATAATGACAAAAAAATATTTTAACTTATAATTTCTTTAAGATATTAAAATTTAGTTTTAAAATAAATATGAAAAGGATATATTAAAAGAGATAAGAAATTAAGAAAAATCTCAAAATACTCTCGTTAAAAATTATATAGTTAACTTAAATATAAATATTATAACATACTCATAATAACATTAATTGAAATTTAAAAATAAAATCTAAAATCATAAAAAAATATTGCTATCATAAGTTGGGTGTGAAAATTCCTATGTAACAAAATAAAAAAAATAAAAAAATCTGAGAGAGAATAAGGGAATTAAAAGTCTCATTTGCCAAAATGTCTACTCAAGTTCTTAATACAGAAATAAGTTACTTCATATTAAATTTTTTGTTCATCTCAAAATTTAATTACATGTGGTTAAATAAATCAACAAAATCCATAGAACTAGGGAGGTACTTATTGTTTATTAATTTTGTGTCAACCCTCCTTTCTGTTTATTGTTGTTTTTTATAGTAAGAATAACATCTTTTTTTTAGGAGGCAAGAAGTTAAATTTATTAATTCGTGTAGATTCGATCATATTCTCCATTTTACTTAATTTTAAAAAAAAAATTGTTGATTTAATACTCATCAAGTAGTTAACTAGTAGTCGAAAATTGAAAATTGAAAAATTAGTTTATTAAATTGTAAGTTTTAACAAATTGAAAAATTAGTTTATTAAATTGCATTTTATTGCCATTACCAAGTATATATATATATATATAGCAGAAGGCACTAACCTCAACAATAACCTTTGGGAGATTCAGGGAACCAAATGGAACAAATGGCATCTGCCTTAGTTTTCCATAACAAGTCAGAATTGTCCATTTCACCTTCAATGAGTGAGTTGCCACTTCTAATGATCACTTAACTTTTAATGAGTGACACATGACAATAAAGACCAAAAAATAGTTTTATATTTTAGGGATAAAAATGGTAGATTTTTCTTACAGCACACAATTGCCTTCTTTGACTCCAACTTACTGCTTCAGCTTCACGTGCTAGCAAATGGTTGCCTTCTTTGACTCCAGCTTGCCTTCTTAATACATAAAGTTCAAATTTAAAGATGTAATAATAGTTAAGCACTGTTGATGTGACTGAATCAAAATGAATACAAGTTTGGAAATTGCAATTTTTTCTTACAAAGATATTGAAAATTAATCAGTATAACAAGTTGAAGAACGTACTTGAATATAAGATCTAAGAAGGTATAAAAAAAAAAGTAAATATCCTTCACTACATTATCAAGATCATAATTACATATTTAGGACACACCTTCTTATTGTCTTCAATATAAGATCTAAGAAGGTAACGTGCATATTTCTGCTTATCTTCATCAGACATTAAATAATGCATACAACAAAGTCACCTAAGTTCCCATCCTCCTCTTCCCCCAAACAACAACAAAATAACGAATTCAGTACAAGGTTAATATAGTTACTACAAGTATTAAAATACATAAAATCAAGACATGTGGACCATAAATAAAATAAGAGGAAGAAGTTAGAAAACTATACCAATCATAATAGATGCCAATAAGTCCTCGCTCATATATGACACCCAATGTACTTTTCTCAGCTATAGTAGGCACAACATTCATGACCCATAACTTGGAAGATTGAATAGCAGCAGCAAAACTACCCAATCCAGCATTCATATGTCTCAACCGAAACTCCAGGAACAGAGCCACTAGCAATTCTAAGAGGGATAACATATAGCCTCTCTGGAAATGGCTTATAATGACCATAAACTTTAGGACTTGGAGTAATGTAGACCTCCATTTTCTTATACCTGCAGCCACAAAACAAAGCCATTCTAGGTCAGTACACTACTTGCTTCTGAACATGAGCATTGCTCAAATTTTTGGATATATAAAATCCAAACAGAGAAGAATTCTCAGACTTCTTCTCCCAGCAAAGGAGCTTAGCAGTCTCTTCAATCTTTCTTTGTTCTTCTTCAAGATCCTCCTTAGGTCTCTGCCAGGCTTTGTAATTAACCTTCCAATTAACTTAAATAACAATGTAGTCAACAAGTAATTTACTAATATAGTTTAACAACTTCAAGGGAATGGTTGATGTCTCACAGGGCTGCAAGGGAGAAACAAGCCAGTTTGAAGAAAATGAGAAAATCAAAAGTCCATACGATTCTCATGCATTGATAAAATTACACTAACTTTGAAAGAATATTATTGTTTGTAGGATCAGCAATTAAGATAATAATTGATTGAAAAGGATGAAAAGAGAGAGAGAGAGAGAGAGAGAAGGATCGCTTACTTGCATAGAAGCCCATAGAGCAAGTGGAAGGGGAAGCCAATTCGAGAAAGAGAAGAGCCATCTGTGAATAGCCCAAGCAATCAAAATGACTGGAATGAAGAGTGAAATCCATCCCCTCTCCTTCAACTTCACCACATGGTTTAACAAGTCCACTGTAGCATCTTCGAAATTAATAGAAATGGACCTTCTCTTATAACTACAACTACTCATATCAGTGAGGAAAACAAAAACCAAACTCCTATTTTCTAATCTTGAGGATTGATTTTACTTCCTAGTTCCTATGAAAACCCCGTGTTTGGGAGGAGGGAGACGGGAAATGAATAGTATAAAGTAAAGGAAAGAGCACAGAGCAAGAAATGCCTATTCCTGGAAAATGGAGAATGGAATATATGCATGAGTGGATTGAGGAATCTGAGAAAACTAACAAAACCCATTTCAATTACGCGATAAGGACAGAAACTTTTGAAGGAGACAACATAGTAAACCAAAACCCCTAACCCAGAACAATACGCATAGTAAACGGAGCCGTCGGAGGAGTCCATGACACGGGTGCCGTGAAAGACGGGGAAGAAAGAGCGGATGGAGGAGTCAGGGACGACGGCGGTGAGAGAGGAGTAGAAGGAGATTTTAGGGTTATAAATTTGGGAAGATAAAAGAGATTTTAGGGTTATAAAATATGGGAATTCAAATACTAAGACAACGACGATTTTTTTAAAAAATTGTATTTGAATTAGTACATACTAAGTCGGTTAAATGATAACCGTTGTCGTTATCTAGCAATAAATACGGTTCACTACATAACCGTCGTTGACAAGTGCTTATTATTACAAAAATGCCACCGCCTACTTTTCTAAGACGGTTATATAACAACCGACGTTGAAAGAGTGTCGTTAAAGGTCATTTGTGTAGTAGTGTATATAATAATCCTATTTGCTCTAGACAAAACATAATAGTTGTCATCATCTCTCTGAAATAGAAAAGTGTCTACACATTCACATAGAATTAGAAATACTAAACCAGAACTCAAATTCCCTTTTGTTTGGACTGGATCCTTGGATCGATTGATTGTTTAGCCTTCCATGATCATCATCAATGGAAGACCCATGAACTTAGTGCACGAAAATGGAAGAACAGAAAACGAAAATAAAGAACAAGATGAAGAACAGTCAAGAACAATGAAGAACAATTGAGAGAAAAAGTTTTAATTCTGGAAATTTCTAAAGTGTAATGTAAAATCTGTTTTTGCTAAAAATGTAATGTATCATTCACTAACTAATTGCACTAGCATATAGTGACTAAGTCAGAAGGAAAGAATAGACCATGAGCAGGCCCATTTAACTTATTAATTATGCTAATTAAACCAATAAAAATCCAACTCGTAGCCCAAAATTCAAGTGTAGTGGTTCTGACTTCCAAGCCTAAAATGACCCTCCAAATGATAGAATTGGCCTTGGCTTATCTCTGACAAACATGTAGATCTTTCCTTATCTTTCCAAAGACTACTCATATGCTCCATTTGGAGTTCTGTAGAGCTCTTTAGGTCCTGCACAAGGATGGTAGGTCAAGTGAGCATAAAATCTGAAAATAAGCAACAATTAGCAATTAAGCCTACTTGCTAGCCTAAGACAAAAACTGAATTAGAATGAGAAAATAAAAGTCCAAGAGAAGTCAAATAAACTAAGAAGAATAGAAAAATATTTAACTAAGAAGGCCCAATCAAAATACCCCACACTTAAACATTTGCACTCCTGGGCAAAACTAAAAGAAAAACTAAAAGAAAAATTTAAACTAAAGTAAACCAAAAACTAAAAGAAAGGTATGAACAAGGCACACACATTTTTCAATGGATCTTAACAATGCACAAAAGTGAGAAAGATGAAAGATGGAAGAATGATATTAAGGTGACACACAATGCATGAACACATGATCACAAAGTGCAAAGTGAAAAAGTAGTCAAGTTAAAGTTAAGAATGCACCAAGGTGATAGAAATCTCTCAAAGAACAACACTCAACCTCATCTAATGTGTATGGGTTTGTGTTTACACTCAAACATCACATGTAGCTAGCACATCCAAATATTGACAAGACTTTAATTCATTCAACTTGAAATACACATGCTTCAAAATATCAAAAGGACTTTATTGGCTTGCAAAGTATGTCTTAGGTAAAGGGTGGATAAGAAAAGGATATTTAGCCTAAAACTAAGAGAAAAGAGGGGCAACGGGGAGTAAACCAACAACCAAAATGAGGAGTAGAAACAAATAATTTACAAGGATGAAAATGAATCACAACAATTTTTATTGCATTTTTTTTTCTTTTCTTTGGTTGTACATCTTTTTCTTTCTTTGAACTTTTAGTTTTTAAACTCTTTCTTTTCTATTCTTTCCTCATTTTTTTTTTCTTTCCTTCCAAATCAAAACAAAATAAAAATACCCCTCACTTGCTTGAAACCCACTCCCAAACACAATTCTAAAGCCCCTTTTCTCCCTAAAGCTAGGATAACATGGTTTTCCATTTTTTAGTTTTCAATGAGCTATACAAGAAAGAAAAGGTTAAAGGCTCAAAAAGGGTGACAAAGGCTATCAATGCAAGGATAGGTTTATTTGGCTAGTGACTAAAAGAAAGAAGGCCTAAATCATCTCAATCAAAGCATGTGCAACAAACAATGTCAAAAGAGGCAAGTCAAAACATAGAGTAATCTAGCACAAGGGTGAAGTCACACATAAAAGAACATATCCACAAAGGCCCAAAAACTCACAAGGCAATATTCTATCACACATGATCCATCTTAAATTCTAGTTCTCAAGCCTACTTATCACTTCAACAAATTGCAACAATGATTCACATCAAACATGAAACCTCTCAATCCAACCAAAATTTGTACATTTCTCACAATTTATACAAGTTAGAAATCCTATTAAAAACATGAAAAAGTGCCTAAATTCTATTTTTTTTCTTAATGTAAAAATAGAAAAACAACAAATACTGCAACACAATAATAGAAACAACAACAAAAATAGACAGAAAATAGAAACAACAAACAAAAAAATAAAAATAGATAACAGACAACAGAAAATAGAAACAGACTTAAAAACTAAAACAAAAAATAGAAAATAGACAGAAACAAAATACAGACAGCCAAACCAGAAACAGAATGTAAAAATAGAAACAAAAAATCTATAGAAACAATAACCAGAAAACAGAAACTAAAATAGAAAATAGGTTTACTAAAAACAGATTTTGTAATCCTTCACCTCACTTGAAATGCACATTGTCCTCAATGTAAGCATACAAAGAAATGCAAACAAAGAGACAACAAATAAAAGAAGGGAAAAGGAAACTCCCCAAATGTTATTCACGATGCATCATCATACAAAATTGGCAAGACCAAAGAGATGTCCGCCACAAGCTCTTCCTCCACTTGAGGACTCTCATGAAATACTTTGAGTTGGTGACCATTGACCTTGAAGACTTTGCCGATAACTTCATTTTTAATTTCAACTGCACCATGGGGAAGAACATTAGTAATTACAAAATGTCCATCCCATCTAGATCGAAGTTTACCAGAAATAAGCTTAAGGCGAGAATTTAACAAGATCACTTTTTGGCCACTATGGAACTCCTTCCTAAGAATCCTATAGTCATGAAATCTCTTCAATTTCTCCTTGTAAATCTTGGAGTTCTCATAGGCTTCTAAGCGGATCTCTTCAAGTTCTTACAACTGAAGCTTCCTTTCCATAGCCGTTTCAACAAATGCCATGTTACAACTTTTCACTGCCCAATATGCACAGTGCTCAATCTCCATCGGAAGGTGGCATGACTTACCAAAAACCACCCTATAGGGAGACATCTCCAAAGGTGTTCGATAAGCGGTCTCGTGAGTCCATAAAGCATCCTCAAGGAGCTTGCTCCAATCCTTCCTGTTGGGTTGTACCACCTTCTGTAACACTTGCTTGATCTTTCTGTTAAACACCTTTGCTTGCCCATTAGTTTGGGGGTGATAAGCTGTAGCAACTCTATGCACAACCCTATACTTTTGAAGAAAGGATGCCAATGACTGGTTACAGATTTGGCTCCCCTGGTCACTGATAATGGCTCTAGGCACACCAAACCTGCAAAAAATGTTGGATCTCACAAAATCCACAACAACTTTAGAATCATTAGTTCTGGTGGCCTTAGCTTCAACCCATCTAGAGATATAATCAACAGCAAGCAAAATATATGAAAAACCATGAGAAACAGGAAATGGACCCATAAAATCAATACCCCACACATCGAAAATCTCACAAAAAATAATAGGCTCTTGAGGCATCTCATGTCTATGTGTAATGGTTCCTCCTGCTCTCTAACACTGCTCACAAGTGGTGGTAAAATGATGAGCATCTCTAAACAAGGTGGGCCAAAAGAACCCACAGTCTAATACTTTCCTAGCGGTCCATTGAGGACCAAAATGACCTCCGGTAGGTGTGCCATGACAAAATTGAAGAATAGACTGAATCTCATGATCTAGCACACACCTTCGGATCACTTGGTCACTACCAAACCTCCATAAATAAGGATCATCCCACACATAATATTTAGCATCACTCTTAAGTTTATCTATTTGGGACCTAGATGTATGAGGTGGGACAACAGTTGCAATAATGAAATTCACAATATCAGCAAACCAAGGTGTGACATGTGATGAATGCAAATGCATCAAATACTCATCAGGGAAATTATCACGAATAGAAAAAGACTCAAGAGGTCCCTCAATCCTACTCAAATGATCAGCAACCAAGTTTTCTGCACCACTCCTATTCTTAATGTCAAACTCCTAAAGAAAAAGCATCCACTGATCAATCTAGGTTTAGCATCAGGCTTCTTCAACAGGTACTTCAAAGTAGTATGGTCAGTAAAGACAGTGATATAAGAGCAAAGCAAATAAGATCTGAATTTATCTAAAGCAAAAACAATAGCAAAAAGCTCATTCTCAGTGGTTGTGTAGTTAACTTGGGCTGCATCTAAAGTGTGTGAAGAATAAGCAATGACATAGGAGAGTTTATCAACTCTCTGTGACAACAAAGCCCCAAGTGCATAATTAGAGGCATCACACATGAGCTCAAAGGGAAGCTCTCAATCTGGTGGCTGCATGATGGGAGAGGTAGTAAGCTTCTTCCTCAATCCCTCAAATGCCTCTTTGCAAAGCTAGTCAAACATAAAGTCTACGTCCTTTTGGAAAAGCTTGGACAATGGCAATGCAATCTTACTAAAATCCTGAATGAATCTCCTATAAAAACCAGCACGTCCAAGAAAAGAAGCACTTCCCGCACAGAAGCGGGGTAAGGTAAAGAAGTAATCACATCAATCTTGGCCCTATCGACCTCAAGACCTCTACTAGAGACCAAATGCCCTAAGACTATATCTTCATGCACCATAAAATGGCATTTCTCAAAGTTAAGAACAAGGTTAGTCCCAATACATCGGTCAAGCACTCTAGAGAAACTATCCAAACATGCATCAAAAGAGGAACCATAAACAGTGAAATCATCCAGAAACACCTCCATGAAACTCTCTAATAAATTAGAAAAGATATTCACCATGCACCTTTGGAAGGTGCCAGGTGCGTTGCATAGGCCAAAAGGCATCCGGGTGTAGGCAAATGTGCCAAATGGGCAGGTGAATATGGTATTGTGTTGATCCTCTGGTGCAATATGAATTTGCATGTAACCGGAAAAACCATCAAGAAAGCAATAATGTGATTTACCTGCCAACCTCTCTAGAACTTGATCAATGAAGGGGAGAGGGAAATGGTCCTTGCGAGTGGCCTGGTTGAGTCTCTTGTAGTCAATGCAAACTCTCCAACTGTTGGCCACCCTAGTCGGAATCAACTCATTATCCTAATTCTTCACAACCATGATACCCGACTTCTTAGGGACCACTTGGACAGGTGAAACCCAAGTGTTATCTGAGATGGGATAGATGATCCCTGTAGCTAGTAACTTCATGACTTCCTTCTTCACCACATCAAGAATAGTGGGATTCAGCCTCCTATGTGGCTGCCTCACTAGCCTAGAATCATCCTCCAATAGTATCCGATGCATGCAAATGGAAGGATTGATTCCAGGGAGGTCAGCAAGTGTCCATCCAATGGCCTTTTTGTGGTCTCTCAAAACATGCAGCAACTTTTCTTCATGCTCAAGTGACAGGCTGCTAGATATGATGACTGGAAGCTTCTGAGCATCATCTAAATGTGCATATTTGAGGTGCTCAGGTAGTGACTTCAGCTCCAAGGAAGGTAGTTGAATGGTGGAAGGCAAGGAAAGGTTGGTGGCTGAAGGAAGGGAGATAATAAAATCAGCATTTGTACCTACAACACAATCAGAATCAAGTGCAGAGGAAATCTCCACACAAATACTACAGACAACAATAGAATCATCACAGGTACAACCAAGATCAAAATCACCAGAAAGTAAATCAAAAATATCTACACTATCTACTGCAACATCAATGATATCAACAAGAAAAACAAAATGCTTCTCTACAGGATGTCTCATGGCATCAAAAAGGTTAAACTGGACAATGTCATCACCAAACTCCATGGAAAGAGTTCCGTCATACACGTCAATTTTGGTCCTTGCTGTCATTAAGAACGGCCTCCCTAGGATCAATGTGGAACCATGACTGGAAGACTCATTCTCTATATCCAAAATGTAAAAATTTGCTGGAAAGATCAAATTATTGACTCTTACCAGCACATCTTCAATAAGTCCAAGTGGAAGCGCAACACTCATGTTGGCTAAGTGAATGACCACACCAGTGGGTTTCAAATCACCAAGATGTAATGATCTGTAAATCGATGTGGGCATGACATTAATGGAAGCTCCGAGGTCACACATGGCATCTGCAAAGGTACAATCTCCAATGGTGCAAGGGACAGTGAAAGTGTCAGGGTCCTTGCACTTATGTGGCAAGGTGGATAGTGGAATGACATCAACATTTTTGCCCTGTATAAGTGCAGAAACATTTCTTCCCATCTTCACTTGCTCATTTCCCTTCAGCTTCCTCTTGTGGGTGCACAAATCCTTCAAGAACTTTGCATATTTTGGAATCTATTTGATGGTATCCAAGAGGGGAATGTTGACTTCCACCCTCCTGAAAGTCTCAAGCAGATCAGAATCAAACTCCACTTTCTTTGCAGAAATGGATCTAGAAGGAAAAGGTAAGGGAATATGTTTTGGCACCATCATCAATTTTTTTACCAGCACCAGCATCAATTTTAGCACCAACATTTGGAAGCTCTGTGCCACTCCTCAAGGTAATAGCACTCACATTCTTCAGATTAATAACTGGTTGTGCTGGAATGTTGTCAGACCTTGCTGCTGCATCTGGTTGACAGTTGTAGCTAACTGTCCAATCTGAGTCTGCAGGTCTTGGATGGTGACACTGACATTTTGTTGAAATTTGATGTTGTTGGTTGCCATTTCCTTCATCAAATCCTCCAAAGAAGGTCAAGAACTGGTCTGCACAGGTTGTGCAGGTTGCTGGAATTGTGGTTGTTGTCTAAATGGAGGAGGTCGATATTTGCTGGTGGAAGGTGAATATTACTGTTGCTGAGGTCTGAATTGCTGTTGTTGTTGTGTCTGCTGCTGGTTTTGTGGACCAGGATCATACCTCAAATTCGGATGATCTCTTCTACTAGGATTATAAGTGTTGGAGTAAGGATTATACTGTTGTTGAGGTCTAAATGGTTGTCCAGGTTGTATGGCAGAAACTTCAATAGCTTGTTCTGTTTCTTGCAGAGTGGGACAGGAATTTGTTGGAAGATCAGGTGCACAATAGATACCACACAGTTTTGGTTGATTGACTGCCATCACATTCTGCTGTTGACCAATAGCAAGTTGTCTCACAAGGGATGTCAACTCTGTCCGCTTATTCTCCAACCTCTGATTATCAACAACCATGGAAACAAAAACTTCATTTGCAGCCTTGCTTGTTGCAGCACCTCTAGTACCAAATTGTTGAAAATTGGCAGCCATGTTCGAAAACAACTGTCTTGCAGCAAGAGGAGTCTTGTCCATCAAAGCGCCTCCACTAGCTACATCTATCATACTCCTGTCCATCAACATCAATCCTTCATAAAAATATTGGACCAATAATTGCTCATTGATTTGATGGTGAGGACAGGTAGCACATAGCTTGTTGAATCTCTCCCAGTACTTATACAAAGTCTCTCTTGGTATCTACCTTATACCACAAATTTCTTTCCGGATGGATGCTGTTCTGGAGGCAGGGAAGAATTTCTCCAAGAATCCTCTCTTCATGTCTGTCCAAGTGTTGATAGGATCTGGTTGAAGGTACAACTAGTCCTTAGCAACACCATCCAGAGAGAAAGGAAATGCCTTCATCTTGACATAATCCTTATGAATGTCATATGATCGCATGGTGGAACACACCACATGAAACTCCTTAAGGTGCTTATATGGATCTTCACCAGAAAGAGCATGAAACTTTGGAAGAAAATGGATCAGTCCAGATTTGAGCTCATAACTAACCTCAGTCTCAGTATATTGAATGCACCAAGGTTGATAAACAACATCAGGTGTAGCCAATTCCTTAAGAGTTAAGTTGTTATCAGCCATTGTATCAGCAAAATTTTCACAATCAAGATGTGCAGAATGAGAACTAGAATCCCAAACAGAAGACTAAGAAAACACTACACTACTATCTAGAACTACACTATCAAAGTCATCTAGACTACTATTATGCCTGCTCAATCTGTGAAATGTCTTATCTATTTCAGGATCATATGAATGCAAATCACTTGGTTGAGACCTAGTCATGCACAGTTCAGCTCATCAAAGACAAAATCACAGAAATAGACAACTACCCTACCAGGAACACTATTCACAATATCTGTCGAAATGAAACAGAAATTGGAAAAGTGCCTCAAACAATTTTTATAAAATTCAAAAGCACCAACAAATATCTATAAATCATGCTTGATTTTTGTGATTTTTTTTATGAATTTTAAAAATCATGAAAACACAAAATAAATTCAAAAGTGGCCTAGATCAATGAATTTGGCAATTTGGACCCCTCTGACCATGTTCATCCTTCACGGGGTCACCTTGATGTATTAATTTTCTCTACATTCTGGTAAAAATTCAGCTCATTCTGAGACAGTTTGTTGTGAAATGACTAGAATGCCCCTATGCTAAAACTGCTAAAATTCCTACTTAGAGGCCGAATTTGCGAATTTTAACCCACACCTAACCCCTTGTGGGGTTAGTTTTTCTTAGAATGGGGGATAAGCTTCGGACACCAAGTTTCAGAATTAAACTCCACAAGACCGAAAATTTTTGGACAGCAAAAATGAACCACCTACAACACAACACAACTACACTACACTAATCCTCTCCCTACTACTCTATTTTTCCTCTATTTTTTACTGTTCACCTCTATTTTTTTACAGCAATACATCCACTACATCATCCATACTTCAAAATACACAATAACAATAATGCAAATATTTAACAAAGTGCAATTGTGCAACAGAATGTCAATATGCAGTGAATGAATGCAAATATTTTTTTTTTATCTAATTATGAGTGAATTAAAGCTAGCACACAATGAACCGTGTCCCAGACAATGACACCAGTTTTGATAACCGATGTCATATCGCTTCAAAACAATTAAATTATGCTAATTCTATAGCACATGATTAACCTAGGTCGGCTTAAAGACATTATCAATATGGTTCCAACTTCAATTCACTAATAAACAGTTTGGGGGTTTTTGTCAAATAGATTGCATGCAATAAGTAACAATTGCAGAAAAACGTATAAACTAATGAGAATTGATAAGAGATAATGTAAAACAGATTAAAGAGCATAAATCCAATTCACCAAACCAAGCAATGGTAATTTTCATTGTTCTCAGATAATGATTCAATAATGAAAATTCATTCAATTTCATTAGAAGCAGTTCAATCGAAGTAACTCCTAATTTAATTGAAATCACAACTTAATTGAAATATCATTCAACTAATCTGTGATTAAAATTTGAAATTAGGAAATAAATCCATAACCTAATCTGTTTTCAATCCTAAACACATTCATAATCATAAAAACTGAATAGATGATTGAAGATTCACACAGAATTAGAAATACTAAACCAGAATTCAAATTCCCTTTTGCTTAGACTCGATCCTTGGATTGATTGATTGTTTAGCCTTCCATGATCATCATCAATGGAAGACCTGTAACATCCCGGGCGCTGACGAGGGCGGGGAGTGATCGTCGGTGCAGTGAGGCACGGACAAGGAGCGGCTCCTGGCAGGCTTCCAGCGGGAGGGGTACATGAATGAATCGAATACACACCCGAACGAGAGGGATCCAGAGGCTGTGCAGGTATGGGACTGTACAGTTGAGGATAACTTAAAGGATTTAATAGGTACTA
>PYAF01002009.1:110875-163948 GCA_007407185.1 Glycine tomentella | reverse complement strand
TGTGCTTGACTTGGAGTAATCTTCGGATGGGTGACCTCCTGGGAAGTTTCTCAGGAAGTGTGTGAGTGAGGACAAAGCACACTGAAAAGTCTTGTGTTGGTATGTAGGGACAGTCGTTGATCCTGCAAGTGGCCGGGCGTTACAAGACCCATGAAATTAGTGCATGAAAATGGAAGAACAAGATGAAGAACAGTCAAGAACAATGAAGAATAATTGAGAGAAAAAGTTTTAATTATGGAAATTTCTAAAGTTTAATGTAAAATCTGTTTTTGCTAAAAATTTAATGTATCATTCACTAACTAATTGCACTAGCATATAGTGACTAAGTCAGAAGGAAATAATGGACCATGAGCAAGCCCATCTAAACTTATTAATTATGCTAATTAAACCAATAAAAATCCAACTCGTAGCCCAAAATTCAAGTGTAGTGGTTCTAACTTCCAAGCCTAAATGACCCTCCAAATGAAAAAATTGGCCTTGGCTTATCTCTGACAAACTTGTAGATATTTTCCTTATCTATCCAAAGACTCTTATATGCTCTATTCAGAGTTCTGTATGGCTCTGTAGGTCCTTCACAGGGAAGATAGGTCAAGTGAGCATAAAATCCAAAAATAAGCAACAATTAGCAATTAAGCCCACTTGCTTTCCTAAGACAAAAACTGAATTAGAATGAGAAAACAAAAGTCCAAGAGAAGTCAAATAAGCTAAGAAGAATAAAATAATATTTAACTAAGAACGCCCAATCAACTACCCCTAAGCCAGCATAGCCTGAAGAAAATGTTTTTGAGGAAACAAAGAAGAAATTTTCTGATTGGGAGAAGGCGAATGTTGCAGTTCGCTGCTATATTCTGGCCAGTCTCATTAATCACTTGCAGGAGCAAGTGAACATGCTTGAGAGTGGAGTAGAAATGCTACGGACTCTTGATGGCATGTTTGCTACTCCTAGCAATTCAGCAAGGTAGAATGTGCTACTTGTGATTGAGGCTTACGTAGTGGAGAATTACAGTGATAAATGGATCATTGATTCAGGAGCCGCTAACACCATGTTTGTTACTCTTTGGAGTGGTTCAAACATAGCTTGTCTATCAATCAAGGCCAAAGAGTTTTGAGACTTGAAAATGGGGAGCTTGTCTTTGCACTTGCAGGAGGATAAGTTATTTTATCATTTAATAATTGTAGAATTTTGGTTTTGGATGACTGTTTATTTGTTCCAGATTTTAAGAGGAATTTGATTTCTATTAGTTGTTTGATTAAACATGGTTTAATAGTTCAGTTTAATTCCTCAGTTTCTATAAGGAGTTCATCTTTTTTTTTTTTATATGTTCTGGTACTTTGTTTAATGGTCTTTATTTCCTTAGTCCTATACCCCATGAAATTAATCATGTTGAATTAAGAGACAAAGAGCATGTTCATCTAGCTTGAAAAGAAAGGTTTCCAATGAAACTTATCTTTGGCATTTGTGATTAGGTAATATTAACTTTAACAGGATACAAGATTTGGTCAAGAGTTGGACTTTAAAATCCATGGTTTTTGAACCGATACTAGTATGCAAATCATTCTTTGAGGGTAAAATGACAAAGCGGCCTTTTAAGGCCAAAGGAATTTGTGCCACACTTTAATTGGAATTGGTACATATTGATGTATGTGGACTAATAAATGTTCAGGCCAGAGGTGGGTATGGGTACTTCATCACATTCACTGATGATTACTCAAGATTTGGATACATATACTTGATGTGTCATAAGTCCGAAGCTTTTGGAAAATTCCAAGAGTTTAAGGCTGAGACAGAAAAGCATCTTGGTGTTCAAATCAAGACTCTTAGGTCTATCGAGAAGGTGAATACCTAACTGGAGAGTTCAGGTCTTACCTGACTAAAGAGGGGATAGTTTCACAATTATCTTCTCCTAGGACACCCCAGTAGAATGGACTTGCAGAAAGGAGAAACATAACCCTTTTAAAAATGGTGAGGTCCATGCTTAGTTATTTGTCTCTGTCTGTATCTTTCTAGGGATATGCCTTAGAAATTGCCATGTACTTATTAAATTTAGTTCCACCTAAATCTGTTTCAAAGACACCCACAGAACTATGGAATGGGCCCACACCCAGTTTGAACAATATTCGAATTAGGGGTGCTCTGGCACATGTCTTACAACAGAAGCCAAATAAAGTGGAATCAAGTACAGAAGTGTGCATGTGTGTAGGCTATCCTAAAGGAACTAGAGGTTGGATGTTTTATAGTCCAAAAGCTAAGAAGGTCTTAGTGACCACTCATGCGACTTTCCTAGAGGGGGACTATATGGCAAATTACAAACCAAAAAGTTTGATTGTTCTTGATGAGCTTGTCTTAGGTCAAGTTTTAACTTAACCTCAAGTGATTCCATCTTATGTTCCTATGGTTGTTTAAAGAGGGAACTAGATATAGAACCAGAAGTTCAGCATAATGATCTATAAGTGGAACATGTAGAAATGCAAGTACCACTTGTTGAAGAACAAAATCAAGAATTGGTTAATCCACCTAATGAGGATCTTAAAGAAATTATTGATCCACTTGTTTTGGATTCTCCTATAAATGCACAACAACAAGTTAGGCAAAGTCATAGTGGGAGAATGATTCGTGAACCCACAAGATATCTCTTATTGGGAGAATCATACCAGGTTGTCACCATTGAAAGAGATAACGATCCCACTAGTTACGACGATGCACTTGAAGATGTTGATGCTTAGGAATGGCTTAGGGCTATGAACTGTGAGATGGAATGTATGCATTCGAACTGAATTTGGTCTCTTGTAGAAGCACCTAAAGGGATAAAACCCATTGGGTGTAAATGGATCTACAAGAGAAAGAGAGGATTAGACGGAATGGTTGAAACCTTCAAAGCTAGATTTGTGGCAAAAGGGTACACCCAAATAGAAGGTGTAAACCATGAAGAAACCTTTTCGCCAGTATCCATGCTTAAGTCTATCCGGATTTTCTTAGCTATTGCTGCAAGTCTCGATTACGAGATTTGGCAAATGGATGTCAAGACTTCTTTTCTAAATGGAAATGTAGAAGAGGACATCTATATGCAGCAACCAAAAGGGTTCATAGTCGAAGGGTAGGAACACATGATATACAAGTTCCAAAGGTCTATCTAATGGACTTAAGCAAGCATCCAGGTCATGGAACATTAGGTTTGATCAAGCCGTTAAATCTTATGGTTTTGAGAAAAGTCCTGATGAACCATGTGAATATAAAACAATCCAAGGGAAGCAATATCTTTTCTGGTACTTTATGTAGATGATATACTCCTCATTGAAAATGACACTGAGGTATTGTTAGACATAAAGACATGGTTGAACAAGCATTTTGATATGAAGGACCTGGGAGAGGCAAATTATATTCTTGGTATTAAACTCTTACAAGATCGAAAGAATAGGTTATTGGCATTGTCCCAGGCCTCCTACATTGACAAGGTCCTTGCCAGGTTCAACATGGAGAATTATAAGAAGGGAATTTTACCCTCAGGCATGGGATTCATCTCTTTAAGGAGTATTCTCCTAAGACTTCTGAGTAGAGAGAACGCATGAGTAGGTACCTTATGCTTCGACTGTAAGTATGCTATGTTGTGCACCAGGCCAGACAGCTGCCATGTAGTGGAAGTTGTTAGTCAATACCAATCTAATCCAGGAAAGGAACACTAGATAGTAGTTAAGCATATACTCAAGTATCTTTGGAGAACGAGGGATTATATGTTGGTGTATTCTAGTGGGAGTCTTGAAACTATTGGTTACATAGACTCAGATTTCCAAGGAGACACAGTGGTAATCAAGATAGTGTCAGAAGAAAACCTTAGTGACCCTTTTACAAAGAGTTTTCCGGAACGTGTGTTTGAGAGCATGTTACATCTATGGGTCTTAAGAAGATTCCAGACTTGCTATAGCTTTCAGAGATTGAATTTTCACTTTGTTTATTTTGTGCTCTTTGAGAAAGTCATCATGACATTAAATTTTTTGTAAGTTATAAATGAGGTATTATTCATTTATGGTATGCACACAGAATTTACAAACACCAAGGTTCGGATCAATTGTAGAGTACATGATCATATGGATACATTCATGGAGGACATGGTCATAGGTTCTTACAATTGATGAATTGGTTCACAGCTGTTAAATAAAGTTAGGTGTTTTATTTAGGCTGCAATATTTTATGAAATGGTCTTGTTCGCATCGAAATGGTCAAGGAGAGATTTGATTAAGGTTGTTTTTCTGTCATAGTTCTAAAACCATACTAGTATTTGTTAAATTATGTTAAATTTATTTTAATAAATTCTCTACAATAGTTTTTCAAAATAACTTACACCTTATATGAAACAATTATTTTAAATTATTCCATGAGTACTCAATCAACGAGTCCTTAATTAAATTGTTTATCCAAATGGATTATAATTATATTTGAAAATTTAAGTGTTAATATAATACAAATTCATTAAGTACAACTTTACCTATACGGATTGTCAATCTGTATGAGTCATACATATTGGTAATCAATATGAATCATACGGATTGAATATCTGTATAGACTTTACAGATTGCCAATCCATACAGATTGACAATCTATATGGACCATACGGATTGTCAATCTGTATGGCCATACGAATTGGTGTTATGCAAACGTAAAAAACTTACCTTTGTCGTTGCCACCGTAACACCTACCAAGACAACGACAATGAAGTAAAGGGCATCGGTTACAAACCATTGTGACCACACAAGTAACAAACCACCATGACCCAACAGAAGAAGGAAGTCAACGAAGAAGAACAAATGACAGAGGTGACAAAAATTGGAAAACGAAAGGAAGGAAGAAGAAGTAAAATGACAACGTTGGAATTACTCAAAACTTTAATGGTGTATTTGAGATATGGTTGGTGCAGAAAGAAAAACTCTCGTATAACTTCTTATCCAACCACAAGGTACTTATTTATTTATTTGGTTTTTAATTTGGTTACTTTTGATCTTTTGACCTACTTGATTATATTGAAAATTATAAAATTATGTGGTTGTTCATTTATTGAGAGTGAGGATCATACAATTTTGTAAATTTCAACATATTTTAACTAATATTAAATTAAGTATATGTTATAATGTGTTAGGAAGTACTTCCTCTATTTTAATTTATATGACCTTTTAGAAAAAATAATATATTCCAAATTAATTGTCATTTTACAAAACCAATGAATTATTAATAGTTTAAATATGTTTTAAATATCTGATAAATTAAAAAAATTATTTTGATTCTCTAATAAATTTTTCCTTTACACCGAGTCGGTGATAAAACAAAAAAAAATATTGGTCTTTGTTATTATTTTTCAGTCCTTGTAATATATCTATTTTTTTTTATTTTTGTCCCTAAAATATATAGATCATTTGTTATTAAATCCTATCAAATATTTTTCAAAGGACTAATACAAAATGAACAAAATATTATAAGGACTAAAATGAAAATTTAGATATATTATAAGGACTAAAAAAATAACAAAAAATGAAAATAATTTTTTAATTTATTAATTAGAAACTTAACGCAAAGAAAAATTATTAGTAACCTAAAACAAAATTTGTTAATATATCAAGGACCTAAAACATTTTATCCCATATTTTTTTTCATGAAATACCCTTAATCAATACTAGAAATATTCTTTTCCATTCTTGTATTTAATCATAGAGATAAAGAATATATTATAAAATTCTATAATATTTTTTTGCAAAATTGAAAATATTAATTTCATTTCTTAATATTTACACTAAAATCTTATACTTCATATAAAGCGAAACATAAGGGATATATTTTTAGCATTTGTTATGTTTTTAATATTTCAGTCAGAGTTTCTTCCCCTTTACTCTAACTATATGCCTCTTTACTCCAACTATGGCAAAGTGATTTTGTTCCCTTTTATTTATTATTATATAATGTCACTATATAATTCATTGCTTTTATTAAATCAGGAATATGATTGTAAATGCAAAAATAATTATATGTTTGGTGGCGCGTAAATATTTATTTTTCTCTAATATGCAGATAAATTGCACAAATTTAGGTACTCCTGCAACTACCTTAAAAAAAAAAAAAAAAAAAAAAAAAAAAAAAAAAAAAAAAAAAAAAAAAAAAAAAAAAAAAAAAAAAAAAAAAAAAAAAAAAAAAAAAAAAAAAAAAAAAAAAAAAAAAAAAAAAAAAAAAAAAAAAAAAAAAAAAAAAAAAAAAAAAAAAAAAAAAAACCTAAAAAAATGGGAAGAAAAGTACAAGAACAATAGGGGATCAATATTAAAGTGGTAGTTAATAAAACTTGGAGATGCGTGATTGTCTCGTGCTAGAGGCTTACATACATTCTCAACCAAAGCCCATTTCAGAAGCAGAAATATGCGCACATTCATTAAGTGATCCTATAACTATGCATCTCTCACATGTGGAAGCATATATACATACATACACTTTGTGATACAAGATCAACAAGACCTAGCAATAACACCATCTTACATCTATTACTCTCGTAATTTTTTCTTCATCAAATCAAGCAAACATGTCAAGTGCCCAACAAAACTTCAATGCAGGCCAAACCCAAGGCCAGACTCAGGTGAATAATGCACAAATTTACATTGTCAACTTATCTCACATGTATCTAACACTTTCTATCATCTTTGTAAATTGAAGATATAATCTTATTCTTAATTAATATTCTTTGGACGTTACCAACATTCGAAATCAATCCCTTATGAAATTTTCTTACCACAATTACCATACGGACCAAGATTGTCTGTCTTAATTAATATTCTTTGTTATGGTCTAGGCTAAGGCAGAAGATTTTGTCCAATCCACAAAGAAAACAGCTTCGGCAGCTGCTGACAAGGCTAATGCCGCTTCTAACACAACAGGGCAAACTGCTCAACAAAACAAGGAAGAATCTGCTGGATTTCTCCAACAGGTGGCTAATTAATTTCTCAAAGATATTTTTCTTCAACAATTTGGAAACATATTTTTCTTTATAGAACTTTTGTTGAACGAAAAATGCTAATGAGTACACTGATTAAGGAATCAAAATTAACGAATCAAAAGTTTTTATAATAAAGTGTAACATTTAATGTTATAAATATATTCGTCATGAATTTTAATAAAAATTTCTATTAATTAAATATTTAATTAGTATCTTTAGGACACTCATTGTCATTGATAATGAAACTTGGAATGTGTTATTTTATAATTAATTATATCTTCTTGGTGCAGACTGGGGAGCAAGTGAAGAACATGGCTCAAGGTGCTGTGGATAGTGTGAAGCACACACTCGGGATGGACAAGAAGTGAATCAACTAGAGATCATGATCTTGGTTTAATTGTCAAATCGTTTGGCTGTTCCTTCAACTCAAATGGAAGAAAAGAATAAACATATTTCTTTGTTTTTAGAACTTCATATGCTTTTTCCTAGTTTTAGGGATTAGCAAATTAAGTATGTATTGATTAATGATTGTGGAGTTTTGTTGAAGGAAAAACTATTTCAGCTGTAATAAAACATGGCTTCTTTCCATTTTTCTTGTTTTAGAGATAAGCTTTCTGGACTATTTATTTATAATAATGGATACTTTTATTTATTTGTACTTATATGCTTTTATAGTAGTCTACATATAACCCTATACATGAAAATGCTATAAGCTTTCAGTTCAAAAGGAGTTGGGGAAACTAGCGATCTTACCTCCAAGCAATCCTATCTTCGATTTAGCACGGAAATCCTTGGAGAATTGTGCAATTTTATGAATTAAATCATGATTTTGACAACCATGATTGGGATAATGAAAGGTGTGTGGTCATCATCACATCTTCATATAGCATTTTAAAAGTTCATTGCCTAAGTGTGAAATTTGTATTTTTCTGGCACCTAAACAAAACATAGAAGCAAAAACTTTTTGCAATGGATCAAACATTCGTTTTAGTATAAAAGTTGTTACGTATCTCGGACCCTTAAATATCAAATTGCGGAAGCGGAAAAGAACCTTGCTTGGCTAGCCGTTTCGGAGAGGAAAGAGAGTTTCCGGGTTCCCTGCGGGGAAGTTAGTGTTTTCTCCTCCCGCTCATTTCAACAGCGATCGTACCGACTTTGCCCGTCTATGGTAGAGCTAGAGCCCGGGAAGGTTCTCTAAGGGGAGCGAGAGAGACAATCAGAATTTGTTTTACATGAGAAAACCTTCCTCAATGTGAGAAAAGAAAAACTCACGGGACCTAGTCCAGTATCAAAATATGGGTTACAATGAATCAAAAAAATACACCAAAGTGGTGGTACACTCAACCTCTCCAACAATGGTGGTCACTCAAACGCTCATAGTGTTTCACTCTAAGCTCTCAAATATGCAAGCACAGTGGCTTGCTCAAATATGGCACTCAAGACTGTCACTTGAGGCTCTCAAATTTCTGTGTGTTTTGCCTCCACCCTTACTCATCTATTTATAGGATGAATTAGGTTTACAATGGGCTGGGCCTAAGCCATCAAATATTATTTGATTTGGTCAATCAAATAAAAACAAAATATATCTTATCAAATAAAAAACAAGATTATATCTTATCAAATAAAAACAAGATTATATCTTATCAAACAAGATTATCAATCAACTAAAAAATGGAAATTATCCAACAAATCTCCCCTTCCGTTTTTCAGTGAGACTGGGATCTTCAACTTCAACAACCCGGCCTTCTTTCTCGGCTTCAATGTGCCGAATTCATCAGCCCGGCTCCTTCACAGCAATCTTCAAATTTCCATGCTGGTACCGGCTTGGTCATCATATTGGACCAGTTCAAATCGGTGTGCACTTTGCCAAGTGCGAGCTGTTCAGCCTCCACCACATCCCAGATCCAGTGATATCTCACATCAATATGTTTGGTGCGGGAGTGATAGGTAGAGTTCTTCGCAAGATGAATTGCGCTCTGGTTATCTCACATCAATATGTTTGGTGCGGGAGTGATAGGTAGAGTTCTTCGCAAGATGAATTGCACTCTAGTTATCACACATCAGCTCGTACTTATCTTGTTCATGGCCGAGTTCCATGAGGAACTTCTTCATCCACAGCATCTCCTTGCTTGCCTCGGTCACGACAATATACTCGGCCTCTATCGTTGAAAGTGCCACACACTTCTGTAATTTTGATTGCCAAGAGACTGCTCCTCCAGCAAATCTCATCAAATATCCAGTCGTCGACTTCCTCGAGTCGGAATCTCCCCCTAAATCGGCATCCGAGTAGCCTTGCAGCTCGGCTTCACCATCTCCAAATCGGAGGCAAAAATCGAATGTACCTTTCAAGTACCTGAAGATCCACTTCACTGCTTTCCAGTGCTCTCTGTCGGGGTCTGAAAGAAACCGGCTCACCATTCCAACTGCAAACGCCAGGTCGGGTCTCGTGCAAACCATTGCATACATCAAACTTCCGACGGCGGATTGGTACGGGATTTTGAGCATCTCTTCTCTATCTTCATCAGATCTCGGACACTGCTTCTTACTCAGCTTCATGTGCCCAGCCAAGGGGGTGCTAACTGTCTTGGCTTTGTTCATGCTGAATCTCTTCAAGATCTTCTCAACATATTTTTCTTGACTTAGCCACAGTAGCTTATTTGTTCTATCCCGGATGACCTTGAAGGATGAGCTCAATGCCTTCTTCAAGGCGGCAATCTTCTCTTTGCTTTGCCCTACAATCAACATATCGTCAACATATAACAGAAGGATCAGAAAGTCTCCATT
The DNA here is from genome assembly GCA_007407185.1 of Glycine tomentella. Classification (NCBI taxonomy): domain Eukaryota; kingdom Viridiplantae; phylum Streptophyta; class Magnoliopsida; order Fabales; family Fabaceae; genus Glycine; species Glycine tomentella. The sequence continues at coordinate 154,202 of PYAF01002009.1, read as the reverse complement.
TTCATACCTATTCACAAATACACAATGGTCGGCCTCCGTCTTCATGAACTTATGTTCTGTCATGAAGGAATCAAACTTGTTGTACCACTGCCGAGGTACTTGCTTCAAGCCATAAAGACTCTTCTTCAATCGGCATACCATGCCGTCGCAACCTGGAGCTCGGAACCCTTCAGGTTGCTCCATATATATCTCTTCCTCCAACTCACCGTGAAGGAATACGGTCTTCACATCCATCTGTTCTACCTTGAGGTCCATTGTAGCTGCCACAGCTAACACAATCCGGACCGAGGTCATCTTCACAACAGGAGAGAAGATTTCTTCAAAATCAATCCCCTTCTTCTGATTGCAGCCTTTCACTACAATCCGGGCTTTATATCTCGGCTTCTGCCCGTTCTCTTCCTGCTTGATCTTATACACCTACTTGTTCTTCAGAGCTCGTCTCCCTTTAGGCAGCTCGGTCAACTCATAAGTCTGGTTTTCATGCAAGGAATTCATCTCATCCTGCATTGCCTTCTCCCACGCTTCTTTCTCCGAGCTCGTTATGGCCTCATGATAACTCTGAGGCTCACCATCTTTAGTAATGACGGTGTATTCATCAGGTGGGTAACTCATAGAAGGTCTTCTTTCTCTAGTGGGGTATCTTGGCTGTTCTTCATCAGCCGCTTGAGAATCCGGTTCTTCTTCTTCATCCCGGTCCTCATCAGCACCATCTTAGTATCTCCCTCTGCTTCAGCTTGCACAAGAGGGACGGGTTCTTCATCTCGGTCAGGAGGACCGGGTTCTTCACGTCTGATAGTAACCCGAACTTGGGGCTTCGAGATGTCATGAAGTGTCTCATCTTCATGAAAAATCACATCTCAGCTTCTCACTATCTTCTTCTTGATAGGATCCCACAGTCTGAACCCAAACTCGGTTTTCGGTGAACCAAGGTAGATGCATTCCATTGTCTTTGCATCGAGCTTTACCCTTTCATCTTTGGGGATATGTACAAAGGCTCGACATCCAAACACCCTCAGGTGATCATAAGTTGCTCTTCAACAGGTCCAGACTTCCTCTGGAACTTCTCCTTCAAGCGATCGAGATGGTGAAAGGTTGATTAAGTCAACATCAGTTCTGATGGCTTCTCCCCAGTATGTTTTCGGCAACCCGGCATTGGACAACATACTTTGGACCTTCTCTTCAATATTCCGGTTCATCCTCTCAGCCAGTCCATTCAATTGTGGAGTCCTGAGGGGTGTCTTCTCAAGTCAGATCCCGGCTTCTCTACAGTAAGCATCAAAGGGACCGCAATACTCACCACCATTATCAGAACGAACAACTTTCAACTTCGTGCCAGTCTCCCTTTCCACCATAACATGGAATTCTTTAAAAGATTGGAGTACCTGGTCTTTTGTCTTCAGAAGATAAACCCACACTTTACTGGAGTGATCATCAATAAAAGAAACAAAGTACTGAGCTTCATCACCGTGATCTCTCGGACATGGAGCAAACATCAGTATGTACGAGTTCAAGGATATTCTTGCGTCGTCTGGGTTGATCCGGTCTCACAAACGAAATCCGGTGCTGCTTTCCAGCTAGGCAGTGCGTGCAACTCTCCAGCACTTGACCCTTCAACCCGATCAGTAGTTGTTTCTTCTCCGAAATCTGGAGTCCTTTCTCGCTCATGTGGCTGAGGCGCTTGTGCCACAGCTCCAAGCTCGGTTCATCTCAAACAGAATTGGCTTCTCCGCCATTGGTCTTTCCTTGCATGACATACAAGGAGCCTTCTTTCTTTCCTCAGGCCACTACAAAGCTTCCCTTGGTCAGCTTCCATCTACTTTCTCCAAAGTAATTTACTGATCCAACATCATCTAATTTTCCAACCGAGATCAAATTCAAACGCATGTCAGGTACATGCCTTACATCCTTGAGCGTAACCTGGCACCCTGTGTCTGTGGTCAGGATTACATCACCAACACCAACAATCCTGCTGGTCACCTGATTTCCCATCTTCACGACACCATAATCTCCCTTCTTGTAAGCGGAGAAGAATCCCTCATGTGGGGTGACGTGGACGAGGCACCGGAGTCAACAATCCAAGTGCAGTCATCATGGGTTATGTTCAACATTTCCTCACTGAGGAGGAATATGTCAATATTCGGGTTAGCAGCCACAACCGTGGTGCTCTGATCACTTCTTCTTCTGAGAACAATTTGATCCGGCTTCACACAGTCGTTCTGTTCATCATTCTGCAGAGTCCTGCAGTCCGGCTTCTTGTGTCCTACCTTCCCACAGTAGAAGCACTTCAAATCATGTTTGGACTTAGACCGGCCTCTGGACTTGTCTCGTCCACCCCGGCTCTTGCCACGACCCTAGGAATCGGTCTTTCCTCGGTTCTCAGCAACGTTAGCCTCAAACGTGCTGGATACTCCTCATTCTCTTCTCCTAGCTTCTTCATTCAGGAGGCTGTCTGTCACGACATCTATCGTTAGTTTTCCTTCTGAAACTGAGTTGCTCAAGGTCACCACCAAAGTATCGCAGCTTTTCGGTAGCGAACTCAGCAACAGCAAAGCCTGCATCTCGTCATCAATCTTCATGTTGGCTTTGGACAGTTGATTCACAATTCCTTTGTAGGAATTGAGGTGCTCGATCATACTCATGTCGTCCTTGTACTCAAGCTTCACAAGCCAACGAATCAGGTGTGCTTTGTTCCTGGGAGTCTTCTTCTAATTTATGGATTCTAACTTGTTCCACAATTCGTACGCATTCGTGAACTCGGACACGTGCTCAAAGAGGCTTTTGTCGATATATTTCCTGATTATAGCCACGGCCTTCCGACTCAGGATCTCCCAATCCTTGTCCGACTTCCCAATCGGCTTTTCTTCAAGAACAATGGGATCTTATAAATCCTTGCAGATAAGATGATCCTCCATCATCGACCTCCAATAGTTGAAGTTATCTGCGGTCAACTTGAACATATCTCCGTCGTTATGCCACTGGTCTCCATCTCGGCTCCTTCAGAACCCTCGAACCTGGGCTCTGATACCTATCTCGGACCCTTAAATATCAAATTGCGGAAGCGGAATAAAATCAAAAGGAGAGCGAGAGAGACAATCAGAATTTGTTTTACGTGAGAAAACTTTCCTCAATGTGAGAAAAGAAAAGATCATGGGACCTAGTCCAGTATCAAAATCCACTATAACAAATATGAGTTACAATGAATCAAAAAAACACACCAAAGTGGTGGTACACTCAACCTCTCCAACAATGGTGGCCACTCGAACGCTCACAGAGTTTCACTCTAAGCTCTCAAATATGCAAGCACGATGGCTTGCTCAAATATGGCACTCAAGACTGTCACTTGAGGCTCTCAAATTTCTGTGTGTTTTGCCTCCACCCTTACTCATCTATTTATAGGATAAATTAGGTTTACAACGGGCTGGGCCTATGCCATCAAATATTATTTGATTTGGTCAATCAAATAAAAACAGAATATATCTTATCAAATAAAAAACAAGATTATATCTTATCAAATAAAAACAAGATTATATCTTATCAAACAAGATTATCAATCAACTAAAAAATGGAAATTATCCAACAAAAGTAAGGTATTTGCTTCCTACACCAGGCGTACTTCCAATACACCCACTACTAGAAATATTACATTTAACATCGTTACATTAACATCGGTTTTTTAACAAAACCGATGTTAACGAAAACGTGGCAGCAAATTTGTAATTAACAGGACATTGTTAACATCGGTTTTCTTAAAAATCGATGTTAACGTATTCTATTAACATCGTTTTTTAAGTTTTTAAAGAAAAACTTATGTTAATGTTTTCCTGTTAACATTGATTTTTAAGTTTTTAAAGAAAAATTGATGCTAATATTTCATGTTAACATCGATTTTTAAGTTTTCAAAGAAAAACCCATGTTAACGTTTTACTGTTAAGATCGATTTTCCAAAGAAAATCGATGTTGTTGTTGTTCTTATAAATAACATATGTTCCCCAAATTAAACATCATTCGTTCATTGTCGCGCGTGCCTTCACCAAGTATAGGAACCTCATCTTAGTTGTACCTCGTGACCTCTTCTCCGGTGACCTCTTCCTCGGCGTACCTGGCGACTTCAAGCGTACCTCGCGACCTCTTCTCCGTCGTCTTCTCTCGATGGCAGGTTAGTAGGCTTCTTGGACCCAATGAATGTGTTAATGTCTGAACATGTGGATGCTATCTCTGTTTTTGCATTAGCATTTAAAGGTCAATGTATGGGTTAAATGGGTGTTTGTTATGTGTTTTCGCTGTTGTGCTCACTAAGTGGTTGATAAAATGCCGAAATGAAACTTAATAATGTGGGCGAGGGTGTATATATGTTGGTCGTGCATCCGTCCTCCTGGAATCTGTTAGATTTGTTTTATTTTAATGTGCATGAAAGAACATGACATTGTTTTTGCATTAGCATTGTTTTATAGGAGCCTTGATCACAATTTTTAGTTAGTGGCATGGAATGATGAGTCAGTTAGTGGCATGGATTGATGAGCATTGGCCATTGCCACAAATGAAGTAATATACGAGGCATGATTTGCTTTAATACTATTATTTTCACCCAAATATTAAGGATGGAAAAAGGAGCATATGATAGTCATAAAAAAAACATTAGCAGTTGTACTAAAATCACCAAGGGAGTTTGGGATTGGGAGGGACTTCAAAATTTCATCAATTAACATATACTCTTCATATTAATAGTTTCATTTTTCTTGATTGGGTTTTGGTCTTGTTCATCACTCCATAACAACTACATGTCCTTTGAGTGAATTTATATTAGCTAAAATTTTGAACTTAACTTAATAAAAAAAAAAGGAACTTAGCTAATATGGCAGAATGTATTAGTATTAAAGGAAAGACACTAAATTGAAGTTCATATACCCGAGAAATGATTTAGTACTGTTACTTTAAACTAGTTAAAACAAAAAGAAGTACATATAGTTCAAATTCGATTGTGCCATGGACATGCTAGTGCAAATAAAGTTTTAATTCCCAGAAATTTTCTCCACTGGTCAGGTAGGCCTGGCTAAATATATTAATTGCTTCTAATTTCGAAGAAACATAATCCTTCAAGGCCCATGGCATATGTAGCAAGAGTCTATTTTTTAAGTCAGACTTTTTAGACTTTTGGTTGGTTGAAGCTATCTGTGACCTGTCAAATTAAGCAATTTCATTTAATTTTAAAGATGCTTGAAATAACATTTGAAAATTGAAATTGACCTCTTCTGGAGAAGAGTAGCAAGAGGGAACATGTGAGCTACCATGATCATGACCTCTCATACTTGTTTTCTTTCTCTGTTGTGTTGTGTGTGGCCTTCGGACTGGTTAACTTAGTCAGTGGCATGGATTTTCTTTTATTTTAAATAATATATTCAAACTGATAATGCTAGAACCACAATAGAACCATGAGAAAAACAAGCATTATTCTTATTATTCAAACAAAGCCAACTAGCTAAGAGTTATTTGAACCATGACTTCTGTGTTATAATAGCTTTGATTTGGGTTATTGTTTTGCCAAAGAGATAATTGAACCATGACTTATGTGTTTGCAAGGAAAGAGTGGTGTGTCTCTCAAGGAGTCCTCCTTCTTGTATAAGCTATTTTTTACTTATCTCTAAGTATATTAAGGTATTTTACTTTATTTTCCTTTCAGAAGGATTTTATGTTTAGCAAATTATACTAATCATTGTGATGTTGAGTTTATTGATACTAACCTTTTAGAAGGAATACATTGTGTAATGTTTTAATGTTCAATGTTCAATGTAAGTTGCAAGCACTTTTCATTTTCATGTTTGCATCTGCATCACAACTTTCATTGTTGGAGACTTCTCCATAGATCATCACAGGTATGAATGTCTTACCAGTGCTTTTTGAATTTGTTTTATGTGATTAATGACTACTACTTTTTTCATTAATGATGTTCATAATGAGTGAACCTTAGTTTTCCGTTTGAGATTCAATACGGTGATTATTCCGGACAATTTGGATTAATTGTTGTATTGATTCTTGAATTGTCCGTTTGGACAGTTTGGGAAGACTCATATTTTTTTATAGTATATTCATATGTATATGTTGAGTTTCTTTTCTTAAATTTGATGAAATTTCGGTACAATGCATTTCACTTTGTTCTCCAGGTGCATACTTGACTGTGGTGGAACTCATGTCACTGCTTTCATGTGGTGTACTTAGCGAAATGCTGCCGAAATTTTGTCAAATTTAAGATAAGAAACTCAACTTATACATACAAAAATACTATAAAAAATGTCCTGAATGGTTTAGGGCCACATCTTTAATGAAAAAAGTGAGGTTTTCATGCATGGCATAACTTTGTGAGTATCACAGAGTTATTAATTAGATGGACCAAAGTTGGATGAATGCAAGTCGCATCACGGTTGAGTATGAAGAAGGCGTTGAACATTTCTTGCAATTTGCCTCCGAAAGAAGTTAACCGGATGCGGAAAGAAAATATTTTTGTCCCTGTATCAATTGTTTGAATGGGAGACGCCAAGAACTGGACGACATAGGGAGCATCTTCTGTGTGATGGGATTAAGAAGAATTATACCACATGCATATGGCATGGTGAATTGAGAGACATGCAGAGGGGGTCGCAAACTGAACTGGTTGATGTTAACATCAGAGATCGATTAGAGGATATGATTCGTGATCTGGGACATGAGTCTTTTCAGCAAGCACATGCCCCTATGTATATACATTGGAAAGTGATTCGAAGAAGTCGTTGTATTGGGGGTGCAAAGAGTCATTGACACTGTTGTCAGCGGTTTTAAATCTGGTTAATGTCAAGGCCAGATATGGGTGGAGTGACAAATGCTTCAGTTCATTGCTTCAGGTAGTTCATGAGATGCTTCCAGATGAAAACATGTTGCCAACAAGTTACTATCAGGCGAAGAAGATACTTTTTTCGATGGGTATGGAGTATAAGAAAATTCATGTCTGTCCTAATGAATGCATATTGTATATAAATGAATTTGAAGAAATGCATAAACGCCCCAAGTGTGGGGTATCACAGTACAAAAGTGAAGGACGATGACGACTGTAGCAGTGATGAGAGCACAAAGAAAGGCCCCTCCGCGAAGGTGTTGTGGTATCTTCCAATCATTCCCAGGTTTAAGCGTCTATTTGCTAACGAAGATGATGCAAAAGACCTTACATGGCATGCAGATGGGAGAAGTTATGATGGAATGCTCCGCCATCTGGCAGATTCCTCCCAGTGGAAGAAGGTTGACTGTTTGTATCCGCAATTCGGCGAAGACCCAAAAAATCTTAGGTTTGCACTTGCCAGTGATGGAATAAACCCCTATGACATTTTAAGTACTCAGCACAGTTCGTGGCCTATTTTGCTAGTTATTTACAACCTGTCTCCTTGGTTGTGTATAAAGAGAAAATACATGATGTTGTCTATGATGATATCGGGCCCAAGACAGCCAGTAAATGACATTGGTGTTTATCTTAGTCCCTTGATTGAAAACTTGACAAACTTGTGGGACGAGGGGATTGCCGTGTTTGATGGGTATCGAAAGGAGACATTCAAGTTGCATGCAATGATATTTTGTACCATTAATGATTTTCCAGTATACGGGAATTTGAGTGGATACAATGTTAAGGGGCATCGTGCATGCCCTATTTGTGAGCAAGACACGAGCTACATACAACTTAAACATGGTAGAAAAACAATTTACACTCGCCATCGACGTTTTCTGAAACTTATCACCCTTATCAGCAATTGAAAAAAACATTTAATGGAAGTCAAGAGCATGAAAGTGAAACGATTCCATTAACCGGTGAACAGGTTCTTGAGCGGGTTGAGCACATCCATATTGTATTTGGAAAGACCCAAAAGAAGTTGAAAGGTAATACTTGCATATGGAAGAAGAGGTTGATATTGTTTGATCTTCCTTACTGGTCTGATCTAGATGTTAGACATTGTATCGATGTTATGATGTGGAGAAAAATGTGTGTGACAATGTCATCGGCACGTTGCTTAACCTTCAAGGCAAGACAAATGATGGTTTGAACACTCGTCAAGATCTTGCTGAGATGGGTATACTTGAGCAGTTACATCCTAGGTCTGATAGTAAGAAAATATACTTGCCTTCAGCATGTCACACTTTGTCAAGAAAGGAGAAGATGAGTTTCTGTCAGTGTTTGCGTCGAATGAAAGTGCCACAGGGATACTCTTCCAATATTAAGAGTCATATGCAGATCAAAGGTCTGAAACTAGTTGGCTTAAAGTCTCATGATTGCCACGTGTTGATGCAACAACTGTTAGCCATGGCGATTCGAGACATTTTGCCTAACAAAGTAAGGCATGCTATAACTTGGCTGTGCTTTTTCTTCAATGCCATTTGTACCAAAGTTGTGGACCCTGTAAAGTTAGATGACTTGGAAGAAGAGGCAGAAATTATCTTGTATCAGTTTAGTAATACTTAAAATATCAAAATAACACGAATTAACCCCCACCAGGCAAAATATCAAAATAACACGGATTAACCCCCGCCAGGCAAAATACCCAAATAACACGGATTAACCCCCGCCAGGTAAAATATCAAATTAACACAGATTAACCCTCGCTAGGCAAAATATCAAATTAACACCACTTCTCAATTTCTGTCTCATTTGCTTTACTCAAAACTCAACATTAATCAAGTACAGAACTCAGCTTATTACTCATGTACAAAAACTTAACATGTCATCCATGTACATCGATTCATAGAAACATATGAAGTTCATAGAGATTTATAAAACACTTAGCAACACATGAACTTCATAGAAATTCATAGAAACACTCAACGACATCTAAATTCCAATCATTTATTTACGGTGGATGTACCCAGTCAAGCGATACATGAAGATGTTGAACACCATCCTGAAGCATCCATAGTTGAAAGGTACATTGCTGAAGAAGCTGTAGAATTTTTTTCAGAGTACTTTGAAAAGACAAAACCTGTTGGGCTTCCTGAGGCTCGGCATGACGATAGAGTTGCAGGTAAGGGTTCACGAGGGTTGCATGTTATAACGCCTGGTTTAAAGGAATTGCAACAAGCTCATTTGTATGTCCTGAATAACAGTAACCAAATCCTGCCATACATAGTTCGTCATGAAGTCATAGTCAAGGAAATTAATCCAAGAATGATGAAGAATAGGTTGTTGAAAGAGCATAACAAAACTTTCCTGAATTGGTTTAAAGATACAATATTTAGTGATGAATCTTCATCTGAAACAATGAGGAAGTTAGCATATGGGCCTAAACGAAATGTTAGAAGTTGGCAGGGATACGATATCAACAAGTACTCGTTCTACACCAAACAGCAAGATGAAAAAAGCACAATGCAAAACAGTGGGATTAGCCTTAAGGCTGAGTCATAGCACTTCGCTATTGTACATGACCATAATCCACGTTTGGCATGCATGCCTTACTTTGGAGTCATTCATGACATCTGTGAACTTAATTATGTTACATTCATTGTGTGTATTGTCAAGTGTAAGTGGGTTGATATCAATAGCGGTGTGCGGACCGAGGACTTGGGATTTACTTTGGTAGATCTTAACAAGCTAGCTTATCAAGATGAACCTTTCATCATGGCAAAACAAGCTAAACAGATGTTTTATGTTCAAAATCCATGTGATGAAAGGTGGTCAGTGGTACTACATGGAAAAACCATTGGTATTAATCTTGACGATGATGATTCAATCGTTGATGCTGGTGTCACTCAATTCTCGACACAAATGCCTGACGTAAACAGAAAAGATCTTGTTGACGACGTTCATGCAAATCATAATGATCATGATGAAGGAGAATTAATTGACATCACTTAATGTAGTTTTTTTTGCCTTATTGACCTAATTGTATTTTTACAATTTCATAAGTAACCTAAATTGTCACTTAAATTTACTTATCTTTGTTTTTGCTTTTAACAAGATCATGACTACACCACTGAGCTCCCCTCTTCGTTCTGAGTCAGCATCTCCTCTTCCGAAGTCAGCACCTCTTCATCCTGAGTCAGCACCTCCATGTCTTGAGTCAGCACCTTCGCCGTCTACGACGATGAAGACTAGGAAAGCAACACGACTGAGGTCACTAGCTACCAGACCTGCTGGTGCTGACAGACCGATGATTCATGTGGATCCTGTCACTAGGAAGGCTGATGGTCCTCAGGCAAAGAAATTGAGGACGTATCTAGGGGTCGTGGCTAGAGATAAGGTGGATGTCACCATTGGTAACTGGAGGGAAGTTCCTGTAGCGCAGAAGGAGTTGATTTGGGAGGACATTCAGGTAAGAGATTTTATATCCAATGTCATTGTTTGAAGTAATATAATTTAAATGTTATTTTAACTGTTAAACTTATTTTTTGCATCGCAGGCTGAATTTGATATTCCTGAAGCGTCCGACCAAATGACAAAGAAGAAAATTCTGCAAACAGTAGGAGAGCGATGGAGGCAGTTTAAGTCAGACTTGACCTCTAAATGGGCTCTAGCACAAGGCAAGGACTTCGATGCCGACATTGTTTGTGAGAAATACGGCATCAATAAGGAAAAGTGGCACCAATTTTGTGAGACACGTAGAGCGCTTCGTGGGAGGTAACTGAGTTGTATTGTTTTACAATTTCATAATTATGAAGTCAAACAAGTGCATTTTTTTTATAACCTTATATGTGTAATTCTTACAGGATGTTAGAAAGAAGGCCTAGGTCATCCAGAAGCTGAACACTGCCCCTCACGTGGTCTCGCGGGGGTTACGATTTGTTAGAAAAAAGATTGATAGATGAAAAACAAAAGAAATGATTGGAGGAAGCAGTCGAAGGTGACAGCACGGAGACCATCCTTCATCCTCCGTCCCCTGTTAGACGACACGTGAAGTGGAAGCTGGCTCACACCAAAAAACCCGGACAAATGACGTCTGAGGTGGCACGTGAGATTGCAGAGAGGATTGTAAGTCAAAGGATGGTTAAAGTGTTCATTAATGAATTTTTTCCTAACAAATGACAACAATAATATTCTACTTATTTTGATTGTAGAATTCCCTGGATAAGCAATCCACACAGGGTAGCTTTATCACCAGTGGACGTCAGGATGTCCTGACTGCTGCCATTGGACGACCAGAGCTCCCCGACTGTGACTGTGATGCTGGAGCTGGTGTCACCATCACACACTACTTCGGACCGGCTCCATCAACCTCTCACAAGAAGAAGTTAATGGCGCCTGAAGACTTGGATCAACTGAAAGACAACATCAGGGACTAGCTGGAGTAGTCGATCACTGATAGAGTTACGCAGTCGATCACTGAAAGACTTACACAACAAATAATGATGTCCTTCAGCCACCTCCAATCCCAGATGCAGTCTTAGGGTGCCATGCCACCTCCAGAGGTTCAGCCATGTCCTTTTGGTGCCCGTGTCAACACCAAGGGAAGCTGTGGTCGATCCCTCGGGAAATGATCCAGACACGGGTGCATCTGACATGCGTGGGTTGTATGTCGATGACAATCCTCCCCGCATGGTTGCCCTTGGAAAAGTTTATGAGGGGTCGACAACCGTGCACAACATCCCTCTTGCCAATGATTAGGTCAAGGTGGGTGTTGAGGAAGTTTGAGATGCTTATGCTTGCGTCCTTGTACCCGCTGACGAGGTTCAGTTAGTGGGACAGGTCCTTAACACTTTCCTTGCTTGGCCGACACATCTTGTACAGTGTATTTTGAATAAGGTAACTCATTATTGGCTTGTTTCTTCTTATTTAAGAATGATTTGTCTCATAAAGTCAAGACAGTCGTTCACTTGTGTTTCTTAACTGTGTAGGATAAACAGGGACCTGAAGGACTGGTGAAACCTGTACATAAGCCAGAACCTATTGGTGATCCCCTGTACCAGGTCGCATTGACCATCCCAGATCTTTTCCTTAGACCCACATAGGTGTCATGGGACCCTACCTTGTTCAGGTGTACAATGACAACTTCCCATTGTACATAAAGCATGAGGACATTTCTGAGATACTCCACAGTGGTCAATGTTTGAACATCTCCATTATACAACTGTGGATTCTGTAAGTCACTTTCAATTGGATACTGTTACATAAATATTTGTTTTATATTCTTGCATAATTGACTTTATTTTCAAAACAATAGGTATATGAATGACTTATGTCTGCAATCGGATCATGCCGATGTGTATGGATTCATCGAGCCACAGTCCATACAGAGATGCAGAGTTAATAGAAGGATGTCTACCTTGTAGCGTACTTGAATGGGTAAGTAGAAATGTACAAATAAATTTAAATAATGTATGCAGTATAATAACTTCTTTTTCTCCAATGCAGTGTACATTGGCAACGGGTCGTTATATGTCCTAAGGCCAATGTTGTCGTGCGGTTATGTTCGTTGCACAACAGGCCTGATAACTACCTTAAAGGAATTATTAACAGGTAGGTTATAATTTGAAAGGCATTTATGTTATTTCTATGCCATGAATATGTTAATTGTACAATATGCATGCATGTTTCTCTTAAGCAGTGCTTTGAAGGGAGTCCATGATACTCAAGGAAATAAATCAAAGGCTACTACTAAATGGATTGTGGTTAAAGTACGTCTTTTAATAAATAACGGTTTATGTATTTAAAATAACTTTTATTACTATTTACACTAATTTCCGTTTAACTTTGACCATGTTATTGAATTTAGTGTAATAAGCAAAAAAGAAGCACTGAGTGTGGCTATTATGTCATGCATTGGATGTCGATCATAGTCCAAGGTGGCTTCAGGGATAACTGGGACAAGGTAATTGTCTAATTCAAAACTAATTTTATTTTTATGGCTTGTTTTTGTTTTATACTTATTAAAATTATGTTTTTTTATGTCATGTAGTATTTCACTAATGAAAGACCATTGGAAGCCGAGAGATTGAAGGCTATTAGGGTTCAATGGGCTTCATTTTATGTTAAAGTTAGAGATGATTGGGTGGTTAAGGGATTTTTAAACAATTGTATAAACATTAGGTTAGGAATTCATTTTTGTGTGCATTGACACTATTGAATTTTATTTGTTATTGAAATATTATTTTATTGTATTGTATTTTGAAATTGGCTGGATATCTGCTATTACATTTACAGGTTGAAGAACTGGTAAAATAAAAAAAAGACAAAATATTAAAAAAAACAACATCGGTTTTCAGAAAAAATGATGTTAAAGTTCCAACTTTTACATTTTTTTGCATTTTATTTATTAGATAGCAACATCGGTTTTTACTAAAAACCGATGTTGTATACTTTTCGTTAACATCAGTTCAAAATCGATCTGGAATTCCAAAAGTAACTGATGTTAAATGGTGTTCTTTTAGTAGTGACCCAACACTTTGAATTTATTCCCAAAACTACCCTCCATCCTTATTTGTTGTTTCTGTTGTAGTGTTTTTGTTCATTCACTTCTTCTTCTTGATCTTTGCCTCTTCCTTTTTGCTTGTTGTTTAATTTTTGTCTGGCACTGGTATTTTGTTGTTGGCGAAGCTCGTTTTGAGTGGTGGTGTTTCGTTCACCGAGCATTTGGCTTCGTCGGAGGTAATCCGTGAGCTTTAAATTTTTTAACACTCATCCGTATGGTTCATACGGATTAGTCAATCCGTATGGATCATACGGATTAATCAATCTGTATGGATCATACAATTGGAAATCCGTATGCTTCATATGGATTAGGCAACCTGTATGCTTCATATGGATTAGCTAAATCTGTATGAAGCATATGAATTAGATAATCCGTATAAACATACAGATTAGGTAATCCGTATGAATATGGATATTATTTTAAAATTTTGTTAATGTTTTTCTTTAGAACTTTTATTTTATTTAAACATAGTGAATTTTTTACAAAAATAATGGTATTATAAAATATTGATGTTATGATGTCACATTATTATTAATTTGTAAGAATAAAAATAAAATATATAAACTTATAGGAAAAAATATTTCAGCTTTAAATTAATTTTTAAATGAAATGGCAAACTAAATATTAAAATTCATACAATTATTAATGTGGATACAATTTGTCATTATTGTTACCATAGTATACTATAGGTTAAATTGGATACTTAGTCTTCTAATGTATTTTTTCGATTGAACTTGGTTCTTTTATTTATTTATTTTTTAAATTGGTAGATTTTTTTAGGACACTTTTTTTAATGAAAAATTTATTGTATTTCATTTGAATTTGTATTACTCATACTAAAAAAAATGTATTGAATTTGTATTATATTAACACTTAATAATTTTTTTATGGTTTGTCAAGATGGACAACGATGAGTGGATGCATGACATTATTATGTCTGAATAAATTAATATGAATGAAGACAATGGAGATGAATCTACTCGTTTTAAAATATTAATTGTTCTGTTGATTGTGTTGATGCCTTCAATACTTCTGAGGTATTTATATCATTTTGTATTTGGTTAAAGTTGTTAAATGAATGATTTAATAAGATTAAACATGTATTATCCATTTTTGTAGGTGTTTCATTCCCGTGAGGATGTATTGAAATGGGCTCGTATTGTTGCATATGATATTGGTTTTGTAGCTGTGATAATGAGATCTGACACATCAACTGAAAAGAGGGGAAGAACCTCGTTTATTTTAATTGGTTGTGAAAGGAGTGGAAAGTATAGAGAATTTAACAAAGATTTAATACGGACAATGACTAGCACTAGAAAATGTGATTGCCCTTTTAAGGTGCGAGCCAAACATATCCTGAGAGGTGAAAGGTGGATGATCAAGTTAATTTGTGGGACTCATAATCATGCTTTGCCTAAGTCATAAACTGTACATCCATATGTTGGTTGACTAACTGAGGATGTGAAGATTATTGTTGCTAATATGACAAGGTCGATGGTGAAACCAAAGAAAATTCTTCTAACTTTGAAGGATCACAATGCCAATAATTATACAACAATGAAGCAAGTGTACAATGCAAGATATGCATATTGTTCTTCTATAAGAGGCAGTAATACTGAAATGCAACAATTAATAAAGCTTCTGAACACGATATGTATATCCATTGACATAGACTGAAGGATGAAAATATTGTACGTGACATATTTTGGACACATTCGGATGCAGTAAAATTGAGATGTCATATGGTATTCCTCATAGATAGTACATACAAAACAAATAGGTGCAGACTCCCTTTACTTAACATCGTTGGTGTCACACATACTGGGATAACACTTTCAGCTACATTTTCCTATTTGGAGGCCGAAGGTATAAACAATATTGTGCAGGCTCTTGAAAGCTTTGGAGACATTTTTTTTGAAAAGTGAATTTTTCCCTGAGGTCAATTTTACTGATAGAGATTCAGCATTGATGAATACAGTGAAAAATGTGTTCCCTAAGTCGACCAACTTGTTGTTCCAGTTTCACATTAACAAGAATGTCCAGGCAAAATGTATAACCTTGTTCGACAGAAAAACACATAGGACTATGGCATGGAAGTGTGGGGGAGTCTTCTGGATTGTGCTACTGAGAAATACTATGATGACTGTCTTATGAAATTTGAAATTGCTTGCTCACTATGGCCAATGTTTGTTGATTATATGAAAGACACATGGTTGAATCCCCACAAACAAAGATTTGCAACAACATGGACAAATAAAGTCATGAATTTTTTGGAAACATTACAACTAATAGGTATAAAAATTGTGAACATTGTTTAAACTGTGGTTTGAAGAACATGCGTGAGTGGTGAAAGTAATTATTTGTGTGTACTGTAGGGTTGAGTCCGCCCATTGGACCTTAAAGAGACTACTACAAAATATCCTTGGAGATCTATGTAGTGTTTGGGTTGCTATCAACAACATGATCCCTTTGCAACACAGTGAAATAAAGACATATTTGGAGAGAAGAACACATGTGGTGGGACATGTTTTTAAAGTTACCTTGTACAAGAGACTTATCGACATGGTGTCAAGGAATGCGTTGAACCAAATTGTTGCTGAGTTTGAACGAGTCAATTATGCGGGCATTGACAGTTCTTGTTGTGGTTGTGTTATGAGAACTATGCATGGTCTGCCTTGTGCATGTGAGCTAGCTAGATATGTTTGTCATGCTATACCTGACAAGATGTTTGTCATGGTGATGACATGCATAATTTAGATTATCATACATGTAACGTCTCAACTCACAATTTGTTTTTATTGATTTTTAATGAAAAATTCTTTTCAATTTTCTTAAAAACACTCAACTGAATATAACAAAATTTTGCCAATAATTGTTACTTCAAGAAAATTTCATTATTGAGTAATATGTATAATTCTGAAGTAACATATAATAAGAGTATAAAAGATTTTTCCTCACTGATTGATATTTATAAATCTGATGTACAATAAAATACAAACTGGTATCAATTCTATTACATAGTACAAACAACTAAAACACTTTGTAACAAAGAAATACATCTTCAAACATAACCTCTTCAAAATATTACATCTTTAAACAAAATTCTCTTCTTGTAGACAGCTAATAGTCTCTCTTTGCTGTTCATCTGCTCGCCCGACTAAAATCGAGGTCATAGCAGGTGTCAACCACAAACACAAAGTACAGGGTAAGTTTATGATAAACATAATTTAAGCAACAGAATATATTCAATATGCAGGTATTCATAACAACATCCTCAAAGATGCATGATTCTCTTAGACTCTTATCATGATGCATGATTCTCTTAAACTCTTTCAATATTTGGTACCAATTGTCAAGATAGCCCCATCCCAGTGGCGCAGAACTTATCCGACCAGTCAGGGTCTCCCGATGTTGCACAGATTCCCACCCACACTTCATGTGATCATCATGGGTGGTGTGATTCCCCACCGCAAGAGTCACCCCCAGCTCAGACACCTTTTGTCTGAACGCACGGACTCAGTTCCTGCAGCTATCTGACACACCTCCTCTCTGAGGCAACTCTTATATACACCTCCACTTTGAGGCAACTCTTATGAGACATATCAACATGTAGTATCAATTGTCAAGATAGTCCCATCTCAGTGGTCCAGAACTTATCCGACCAGTCAGGGTACCCCAGTGTTTCCTAGGTTCTCACTCACACTTCATGTGATGTGATTCTGTACTGCAAGAGTCACCCCCTAGCTCAGACTTCTCTTATTTGAATGCACAGACTCGGTTCTTGTAACTATCTGACACACCTCCTCTCTGAGGCAACTCTTATGATACACATGAGATGGTTTCACTTATGCATGACTTATTCATTTTATCAACTTATATGTATTTTCCACATCAATCTCCAATCATTGTCTCACATAATTTACTCAGAGATTCAATATAAATCAAGTACAGAACTCAGCTTGTTACTCATGTACAGAAACTCAACATATCATTCATATACAAAGATTCATAGAAACACTCAACAACACATGGAATTTAGAGAAATTCATAGAAACACTCAGCAACACATGAACTTCAAACACTTATTCAAACACAAACAACACTTAAACTATCTTTATCATAAAGTTTCCCTATACATACCTTATAACCTCTTACGAAGCTTGTCTATCTCTTCCTAATGGTACTAGCTTCTACACGTGATCTTCAAGGGAAAGTGGAGTCTCTTTATGCTTTGGAAAAGAAAGGATGAAAATGAAATGAAAGAGATGAGAGAGAAATTCATGTGAAGGTGTAGTAGGATTAAGTCTTGAGAATGACTTCCACTTAAGGCCTCCCCCCCTTTATATAAAGTTTGGAAAATAATAGAATATTTACAAAAATCTCCTAAGTCATGATGCTTCCATTACAAGTGTCCCTACACTTGTCATGACCTTTACAAGTGTCCCACTACTTGTCATGGTCTTGAAGCTTCTTCCTTCTTTCTTCCAAGTGTCCCTCCACTTAGCAAATCATGAAGCTTCTCCATGGTTCTCCATCTTTCATATGACCAACCAATAAATAGGAGAAGATTTTTATTTTCTTCATGCCATCTTGTACACATGTCCTTCAAGGCATGATACCTTTCTTCCAAATGTCTCTTACTTGGCATGTTCATGAAGTTTCTCTCTTCTTCTAGCTTATTCACGTGGACAACAAAGAAGTAGGAGAAAATTTACTTTCTTTCATGCTACTTTGTATAAATAATTCCCAAAGCATGATGGCTTCTTATCCCTTCATCAATGGTGGCTTACAAGTGACTAGATGTTTCTTAAGCCTTCATGATTGTATCTTATCATTTTAATTTATAAAGCTTAAGATATTTTTCTATTTATCATATTTTCATTTTCTTAAAGAGAAGAAAATTATGTGGTTTTCCTTGTATCCACATGTCACCTTTTATGAAGAAGAAGAATTCAATTTAAAGATAGTTTCACACATGGCATTCATTGGAAGGAAGTAAAATTCAATTCGAATTCATCTTCACACATGACCTTTTATAGGAAGAAGTAAAGTTCAACTTGAACTCTTCTACCTAAAGGATAATATTAAATAATAGAACTCTAGAGTTTTTCAGAAACTGACTTCAATTATAGTATAAATTGCTCACAAGCAGTCTATACAAAGTGTCACACAGACTTTACACACATGACTGCTCTTACCTTAATTCTGATTGGTCCATACTACTTTTGACCATCAAAATTACTAAACCATTTTATTAAATAAGTCTATATATACTACAATTAAGAGAAAATTCCATAGATTTTATTTATCATTTTTCCATATTTTCTGATGCTTGAATTCTTCTTAATAAAGTTTCAAAGTTATTACCTTATAAAATTCATAGAAATTCTATTCTAGGGTTTTCTGTCACAAAGTATTTTGATGATCTGCCATCTAAGAGTATTTTGTAATTTCATCAAGTTTTCACAAAATCTCTAAGGGTGTCTCAGACAGTTTTAGTCTCAAGGGTATTATGGTAATTTCCAAAGTATCCAAGGGTATTTGTGTAATTTTCACCTTAAGGGCATTTCTGTAATTTCTGCTTCAAGGAAAGGGTAGTATGGTCATTTCTTTTAAATTAGTTTTTGTAATATCTCTAATTAATATTTCGCCCAAATAACTTAAATATAGATCAATCAAGTCTCACATAACCTAACACTCATATCAAATAGTTGTGCAAGAAATATTTTGACAATACATTTGCAGTTATTGAAATTTTAGGGTGTTACAATACATGTGAACAAGGGTAGCCGCTCCCCAAGAAAACCCCACAGATTGCTCCAGATCACGAAAAGCATCTAAGTATACAACACTAACATGTGTGGCACTCTTATTAGCAAAGAGTGTACAAGATAAAGCAAATATGCTCTGGCTACTACAGTACAATGCCTTGCCTCACACTGCACATGATATATGTCTCGCAAACAAGAAAGTCGAATGTATGACCCATGGCATTAATAGGTCTCAACTCCTGCTTCTTGTGCAGTGATTTCAAGCGACTCAACCAAAAACTGGACTGCTTCTCCTACATATATTGGAACATAGGTTTGGCAGGCTTCTATGATTGGTAGATGCAATAGCGATGCGACATCGTCCAGGGTGATAGTGACTTCCCATACGGGCAGATGAAAACTGCTGGTTTTCAAGTGTCGTCTCTCCACAAAAGCAGACAACAGTCCTCTGTCTTCTGTCTCCATTGAGCATCTAATCAAAGGGCTTAAGCCCATAGTAGCAACTAAGCCTTCAATTTTAGGTGCAGGCCTTCCAAATTTCTGCACTTTCCTTCCGTAGGAAGCCAACTTCAACTCAGCACGTTCCTGCAAAAAATTAAGATGAATTACCAGTATTAAAATTACAAAAATATGTAATTTTGTATCTAATAATTAAAGACATTAGTACCTCTCCTGCCCATACTCTAACAGCCACATGATTAGCACACTCTGTCCAACACTGATGTATCTTGCAGCCCACCTGGAAACCTCCATCCTCCATAACTGGAATGTGAGGCTCCTCATGAGCATCGTGAGTAGGAGCATCCTCAGGAACAACAACACTTGCTCGTTATCTTCGTACCGATGTTGTCAGCCTTCGATGTTCAGGGGCTTCTTCTTCATTATGACTAACATCTCTATCTAAGGCTCTGTCTACAACTCTGCCTAAAACCCGACACAATCCTCTAGTTCTAACCATAATCTACAAATTTCCAAAATTCTAAGTCTAACACTTGAAAGCAACTCAAAACCTCAAAAACATTCAATTAAAAAAATTTGTAAAACTTAAAGTTAAAAAAAAAAAAACAAATACATATTGTAATGAATTACAAGTTTAAAAAATTAATACAACACATACATATTAGTTTATTATTATGAATTGAAATATTTACAAAATAAATACATGCGTAATATTTTATTATTACAACTTAAATTTTAAAATAAATAAACACATCCATATCCATTTATTATATTCAATTCAAACTTTTATAAAAAACACATACAAATTATTTAATTATAATGAATTAAAGGTTAAAAAACATACTAATATATATATGATAACTAAATTAATTAAATTAAATTATTTAAATTTTATAGAAAAACATATACGGATTGAACAATTCGTATGAAGTATACGAATTAGGCAATCCGTAAGCTTCAACAGATTGACCAATCCGTAAGCTTCACACGGATTGACCAATCTGTAAGTCTCATACGGATTGTCTAATGCGTATGAAGCTTATGTATCGCAATCCGTATGAAGCCTATGAATTGGTTAATCCGTATGAATTCCGTAAGCTTCATACAGATTGTCCAATCCATATGATCCATACGTATTTGCAAATTCGTATCACAAAAAATAAAAAATGAACAAAGTAAGAACTCACGACGGAGGCGACGAAACAATGATACGTGAAAGATGAACGAAGAAGACGACTCACTCCTTGCCTTCTCGCACAATGGGAGCTAGAGCAAAATGCAAGAATGAAGCAGAATGGTGCACTGGAGAAGGAAGATTAAAAATGGTGCAGCGAGAAGAAGAAGAGGAACAATTATGACATCTATATTTAACCTTATTAAGAAGGGTATTTTTGGAATTTCACTATTTAGTGCTAGGTGTATTGGAAATACGCCTGGTGTAGGAAGCAAATGCCTAAAAGTAAAAGCAAATGCAGTATTCAAATTAAAGATTTTTAAACAAAAGCGTATAAAGATGACACTCATCAACATTATGAGATAGGAAATGAATAGAAAAATTAAGAGTTAGTCTCCAATTCAATGTGTGAGATTGAAAATCTTGTCTAAGTCTTAAACCGTGAAAAAATCAACACAAGTAATCCAAAATACGACAAAAAAATAGAAAAGGTATCATTATCAAAATATATCCTCCACAAGTTGTATAATAAATAGTGAGATACTGATATCTTGTACAATATATTTTTATTAATCTTGTAAAATAGTATCTTTTTTATTAATCTTATGAAGAAAACACTAAATAGAAAATTCAATATATTTCATATCTAAAAAAGAAATTAAAAAAAACACTAAATAGAAAATTAAATATTGATAACATAAATTATTTGGAAATCATCTCAATATCAAAACAGCAATTGCTGGAAGACTTAACACAATCTTGCGTGAACGTCCATCTCAACTAACCAATGATGCTATGTATTTTTTAGATGCAAGTGCAAAACATGATAAAACTCCTCTTCTTACCAAAATCTGGAAATTCCATGTATTAGCTAGACGAGGTCCAAATGAGTTTAAATTTTGTATGATGGGTCAACCTTGTTTAAGGTAGGGACCTGCAAAACAAAGGAAAGACACTCCGACGCTCAAGTAAGTACATCAATTATTGAAGAATAACTGAGTGTGTGAGGGTGTATATGAGGTTTCCAGGGTGCCTTGGAGGTATGTCCACCGTGGGTGAACAGTATATGAGTGAATATGAGCATTAATATTGAATTTATTATGGAATGATCTTAGCCTTCCTAAAGGTTTAGAGAGAACCTATATTTATTGAGTGGAGTATGGGCCTTAGGCCTTTGTTTGTTAGTGATATGTTGATAAGATAATAATAGATAATAGCAGACAATTTTTATAATTTGAATAAGAGATAGTGTGTACCTTGTAGATATGTTGTTATTTATAGATAAGTAGTAGCTTGTAGATAATTAGAGATATATTAGGAGATAAGGTGGTTGCACCATTTCGAATATGTGTAACAGATAGGCTGTTGCGGTCCAGGTGGACGTCTGCGCTCCTGTAGCAAGGCTGACACGGAGGGGGGACAAGTTGTCTTCATTGTGTTAGGGTTGACACTTAATGTGGAAATGTACACGGTTACTGTAGTAGGGTTGACACGGAGGATGAACACATGTACAGTGACCCCACATTAATGTCCACATGTAATTTTACCAATTTGTGCAGTACAACTCCACTCAAAAGCCAAATAGCGAGAAAATTCTGTAGTGCATTACTAGTATATTTGTTCACTGTACTTGTATATTCTCTAGGAAGTCCAAATATACATAGACATTTTTGTACTTACAAGTTAATGAACAAGAATTTCCACACTTGAAAATGTGGATATAAATGTAGTTGCAACAACTAATTCTAACAAAAATACTACAGACATTGTTTCCTAAACTTAACATCAACGATTGAAGTCTTTTAGCCATTTAAAAGAGGCAAATATACAAAATTGAGGTAGATAATATCAATGTCTATTGACTAGTTATGTATACAAGTCTGAAGTGCCAAAATTCCTATTTTTACCATCAGCTATATTGCTCAGTTGAAAGCCTTGACCAAAAAGTTGGTTGATGAGTAGAGATTCAAATTGACATGCCAAGCTTTTTCTGGGGACATGAAAATAAAAGAATGATGCATCATGCATTCCTTCCTTTAATCGATGTCTTCGGACCCGTCCCTCGAGATCATTAGTCTATCAACAATTAATCCCAATAAGAGATCAGCTAAATTGACAGTCATTCATAAAAAAGAACTTATGAAATCATGATAGCAAGCAAACTAAGCCAATAATTTGCAACATTCATATGACATTTTTGATAAATTGCAACTTCCTATTATTGTGCTAAAACCGATGGAAAATTAAAGTTAAGGACTACATGAAGAGGATATTTTTTCCATTTGTCTTTTCATATGATCTTTTATGTGAGATACTCATGGAAGAGAATTATATCTCACCATAACAAGTACAAATATAAGCTAATTCACACAGGAATTGCTATGTTCAGCTACGAGCAATCTATTAAATACTACTTTTGGCTAAAAATAGTTACTATTAACCATTTGGTATTCCGACTTGGTATTGAATCAATTCTGTTATCTATCAAATAAATTGGCTAAGTATTCAAAACATTTTTTTATACCAGTTCCTACTTCATAAGAAACAAGAAAGAAAAATGTTAGATAGTCAGAATTAATGATAGAATTAGAATCAAAATGTGTTAGTGTTATTAATGATTTCCAGATGAATTACGGATTTCTACCCCTTTGTTTTATTCACAACCAACTTTAAATATAGCTCAATTTTGTCTATATGGTGTCAAGTTTTTTTTCTCACATTCTAGTATTACTACTACATAGTAAGAAGTAAAATAAACTAGGAAAAAGATTAAATTCTTCAAATTATGAAAACATATTGAGTTGAGATTTACCTCTCCTACATAGAGTTTCTTATCTGGTCTGAACATCACATAGACGCTTGAAGAACCTATAACCGATGGACGTGGTTGCTCCCTTGTACTGATTATGAAACATTTTATCTTAGTAAGCTCCAATGTGTTCTTTTTGCTTTTTTTGGTCCATTATCTGATCCTGGCATATCACAGTAAGAACTCTCTCAACTTCCTCACCTAAAACTTACACTTGATTAGCTCCAGATAGGAACCTTATTGAATGAAGATGTGTTCCATTCAAATTATTAACAATGATGCAAGTAGAAAACTTTTCTTCATTTGGGAAATTTTTTGCAGAAAGCATTTCCTTAGCATAATTCGACTGATAAAGATATTCAGCTCTTCTAACAATATGCTCAGGAATTCCTTCCCTCTTAACAGTATCAAAAGCAAGACTTTCTTTACAAACTCCATTGGTCAACTTCCATGTAGGCATTATTTGTCCACCAATGGACAATGTGCCCACAGCTTTGTGCACAATGTTTTTGATGTTTAGGGGCAAGGTAAATATTCCATGCAAGTGAGTGGATACAATACCCAGACATCGAAGTATATCAAGAGTTTTAGTGATGCTACCAGCAATGCAAGTTCCTTTTGCAGTTTCTGTTCCTCGACAGATTTCATCAACAATTACAAGGCTCCTATTGGTGGTTCCGCCAATGACGGATCGAAGTTCTGCCATTTCCACCTGAAACAGATACTAAGATGGATCAAATGTTCAAGTAGTTATAAAAAATTTAATTCCATCAAGCAAAAGACAACTATTTAATTTTATGGATAATTTCATAAAGCCACAAGAAACTAGTCTGATAGGTACCAGCACAAAAATTGTGAGAAGAAATAGAGACGAGAGAAAAACTAATTTGTATTGCACTTCAAGTATTAAGCCAGAATAAAAAATGCACAAAACAAAATGTCAATGTCCCTAGGATTATAATCTTCCCCTCCACAAGCTTACCTGTAACGAGTAATAATAAAGGTGTTGAGACTTTCCATCTTGTCCATTGCAGTGTGTAGGGATCTGCCTTTGTTTCTAATATCTCTGGAACAAAATGGTTTGTTTGTTACATTAATGATTTGATAGAGGAATATCCAAGGATGATGAAGTTCTCGAAGCACTGCATGAATTGAAGGGTCCAATGACAAGGTCCAAAGCCATGCTTCTTCAAGAAGAGATGACCAAGAGAATCATGGTTGGACTAGTTAACAAGGGCAAGAATGAAGGAAGACAGAAGGAGCTTAATCGGAGTACCTTGCTCAGCACGATGCCTTGGCTCGCTCAGCCCAATTCCTTGGCAGAGAGGTTTTTGGGCTCAGCGCACGTTGCTCGCTTAGCACGACGCTGTGGCTCGCTCAGCGCGCTTGTCGCACTCAACCCAACTCGGGATCGAGAGCTTTTAGGCTTAGAGCGCCTTTAGCTCGCTCAGCCCAATTCGTGATCAAGAGCTTTCAGGCTTAGCGCGCCTCTGCTCGCTCAGCACGCCATTTTTGCTCGCTCAGCGTGCCTTGGCTCGCTCAACACGCCACCTCTGCGAGGACTTTTGTAATTTTGATTATTTTTGTAATGGGCTTTAAAATTACCCAAAATAGGCCTAAACTTACATTTTTAGGTGACCATTAAAGGCTTAGCCATATAAGTACTCAGACTATGCTATTTTTGGACAACTTTGATTAATAAAATTAAGCATTTGCTTGAATTGAGAGCTTAGCTTCTTGTTGGTTCTTGATTGAAACCAAATCGATTCTTATCAAGGAAGCTTTCCTTTGTGGTGAATCCTCCTCTGACTTATCGCTCCGTTACAGATCGTGGCGTCATTCATCATCATTTCTTAATCTTCTCCATTTTTCAATTTAAGTTTCAAACCACAATTTCATGGAGTCTTGAAGTTTGCAATCCGGAAATAATCCAACCCAGGCATTCATGTCTTGGTAGTCATCATGTGGTAATCAGAGCTTAATTCCGAGCATTTCGTAAAGATTTCTATCTATGTTATTTGCATTTTCGTTTTTCTTTCCGGAAAATGAAAATTGAAAAATCATTATTCTTGCTTGTTGTTCTTTGTGTGTTTCTTGTGTGATTTTTGAGTTTAGCTTGCAATTGCCTTCAATTCCCTTATCATTTTGTTGAATTCAGAGTTATTTTGAATATGGGTTGTTCTTCACATTTTTCATGTTCGTCATGAAACTCATAGCATTGTTGGAAATTTTTTGACTTTGATTCTTAAAATTCTGTTTAAAGAGTTTTGGGGCGTTTGTGCAAATATCAAAAGTTTTTAGTCCTAAAAGAGAAAATACGAAGAACCAAAAGGCAATTATTAAAAAGTATATTGGGGTCAAAATGAAAATATCAAAAAAATGAGGACCCAAATATTAAAAAAAAGTTGACAGCCAAAATTTTATTTTAAAAGCCCTCTCTCTTAGTGTGTGTTTATTGTTGCTTAATAGCACTATTTTTTGCACAATTACAGTGGTTTATATTTAGCCAAAAAAAATTATATATCTTCATCATTGTCTTTCTTTGACTTTCCTTTTGAGTTGTGCTTTTCTTGTTGAGCTTTTGTTGCTTGTCTTCTAAATTTCCTAGGTTTGTCTTAGAGTTTTCTTTCTTCTTTGACCTCTTAAGTTGAGTTTGGATTTGTTTCATCTTCCACTTTGGATATTCATTGAATTGAAATCTTTGGTTGAATTTCAAGAGTTGAAGAAGAGTTAGAGAGTGGAAAAAGACAAGAGTAAACCTTATAGAAAAAGTCTTGCAAGTGTAAACACTTAGTGAGTGGTAAGGTCCATTACTGTTTTGTTTTACTTACCTTTTTCTTGTAGCAATGGTGTCAGATAACGATAGTGATCCACCCTCACCTAGAACCTCTAAGCTAATGACTTCATTGGCTAAGCAAATGGATAAGTTGCAAAGAAATGTTAAAATGAGGATGGAAGAATGTTTTGATGAGATACAAAGAAGTACTCAAGAGTTGAGTGAAAGAATGGAGGACATGGAGAGAACGAGACATCATAGGTCATCTCATTCTTCTCAAAGGAGTGATGATGGCTATGAAGATGGTAGAAGGCATAGGCATAGAAGGAATAGGGATGGAATGGAAGATGTGAAATTCAAACTTCCCAAGTTCCTAGGTACTAATAACCCGGAGGCTTACCTTGATTAGGAGATCAAAGTCAACCAAGTTTTTGATTGTCACAATTTTAGTGAAGAAAAGAAAATGAAGTTGGCTAGCTTAGAATTTGAAATGTATGCCATGGCTTGGTGGACTCAAGTGCAAATGGAAATAGGAAGATTGAGGAGACATCAACCGGACACATGGTTGATAATGAAAGGAATCATGAGGGAGAGATTTGTCCCACCTCAATACATAAGGGATTTGCATAACAAATTACAAAGACTCTATCAAGGGAGTAGATGTGTTGATGACTATTACAAGGAGATGGAGATTTCTTTGGAAAGAGCAAACATTGAGGAGACTAATGAGGCTACCATGGCTAGATTTTTGAATGGCTTGAATAGGGACATTCAAGATGTTGTAGAGATTCAAACCTACAACACCATGGGTGAACTTATACATAGGGCTATGAAAGTGGAGCAAAAATTAAAGAGAAAACAAGCCTACAAGAAGTCTTCATATGGTTATTCTTCTTGGAAGGATAAGGACACTTCCAAGAAGGAAGGTTCTTTTACCCAACATGTTGAAAGAAAGTCTTCAAGAGGTAATACTACTTCTCCTACTCAAACTCCTTCCAATAAATCTAGTTCAATTAAATGTTTTCAATGTTTGGGTAAGGGTCATATTGCATCCCAATTTCCAAACAAAAGGACCATGATTGTGTTGGAAAATGGAGAGGTGGATAGTGAGTCATCTAGGAGTTCTCATAGTTCCTCTAGTGAAGGTGAGGATGATTGTTTCCTTAAACCGGAAAAGAGAGATCTTTTAATGGTAAGATGCCTCATGGGAAGCTTGTGCAAAGATAAAGATGATACACAAAGAGAAAACATTTTCCATTCTAGATGCTTGGTGAGTGGAAAGGTTTGTTCTCTAATCATTGATGGAGGAAGTTGCACCAATGTTGCAAGCACTATATTAGTGGAGATGCTTGGTTTAAAAACTTCCCCTTACCCTAAACCTTATAAATTGCAATGGTTGAGTGACAATGGTGAGTTGGTGGTGGATAAGCAAGTGTTGCTTACATTCTCCATTGGCAAATATGTGGATGAGGTGCTTTGTGATATGGGTCTCATGGAAGACGACCATGTGTGGCTTGGTATACCTTGGCAATATGATAGAGATGTGATACACAATGGGGTCACCACTCGATACTCTTTCCTTCATAAAGGTAAAAAGGTAGTATTTTCACCTTTGTCTCCAAGTGAGGTGTGTGAGGATCAAATAAAAATGAGATTGAAAAGAGAAAAAGAAAATAAAATCAAAGAAGAAAAGAGTCTTTTTAAAGAGAAAAGCCAAAAACAAAAACATGGCAAAAAGAGTTAAAAGAGAACAAAAGAAGAGAGACAAAAAGAGTGAAAAAAATTAGAAAAAAAGAAAGTTTGTTCATCAAACCTAAGGAGGTTAAAAGAGTGATACTAGCTAGACAACAAATGTATTTACTCATTCCCAATTATATGTGCTTGTCTTCTAGTGCCCTTGAGTTGCCTCAAGGTTTTGATACACTTTTAAAGGAGTTTGAGGATGTCTTTCCACAAGACATACCCTATGGCTTGCCTAAGGTAGGAGTTCAAACCCGTCGCTACTCCTCAAAACTAAAGTCGTCGAAACCACGAGGCTGTAAAAAAATAGATAGGGGTGGCTATCTAACGGGAGTTGTTTCATCTTGTTCCAGGAGCTTCACTTCCTAATAGGGCTGCATATAGGAGTAATCCGGAAGAGACCAAGGAGATTCAAAAGTAAGTTGAAGGGTTGATGCAAAAAGGATGGGTGAAGGAAAGCTTGAGCCTATGTGCAATGTTGGTCATCCTAGTCCCCAAGAAAGAGGGCAAATGGAGGATGTGCACAGATTGTAGACCCATCAACAACATCACTGTGAGGTATAGAAATCTTATCCCTCGACTTGTTGATATGTTGGATGAACTTCATGGTTCTTGTGTTTTCTCCAAAATAGATTTGAAAAGTGGTTACCATCAAATTAGAATGAGAGAAGGTGATGAAAGGAAAACCGCTTTCAAAACTAAGTTTGGATTTTATGAGTGGTTGGTCATGCCTTTTGGCTTAACCAATGCACCAAGCACTTTCATGCAACTCATGAACCATATTTTAAGATACTTTATTGGAAAATTTGTGGTTGTTTACTTTGATGATATCTTGATTTATAGTTTAAATGGATTACCACTTTTACCATGTTAAGAGTGTCTTGGAAGTTCTTAGACATGAAAACTTGTTGCTAATAGGGATAAATGCACATTTTGCACCAATCAAGTAGTGTTTATAGGTTTTATTGTGTGCTAAGGGAGTCCAAGTGGACGATGAGAAAATTAAGGCTATTAGAGATTGGCCAACACCCAAAAATGCGAGTGATGTGAGGAGTTTTCATGGGTTGGCTAGTTTTTATAGGAGATTTTTCAAAGAATTTAGCACCATAGCATCTCCTTTGAATGACATTGTTAAGAAAAATGTGGTATTTAAGTGGGAGAGTGAACAAGAGAATGCCTTCAATGAATTGAAGGAAAAGTTGACAAATACACCTATTCTTGCTCTACCAAAAATTTTCAAATCTTCTGAAATTAAATGTAATGCATCCAATGTTGGCATAGGTGTTGTTTTGTTACAAGAAGGTCACCCAATTGCTTATTTTAGTAAAAAACTTAAGGGTGCTATTTTCAATTTTTCCACCTATGACAAGGAACTCTATGCATTTATTAGAGCTTTGCAAACTTGGAAACACTATCTCCTTCCTAAGGAGTTTGTGATTCATAGTGACCATGAGTCACTCAAACATTTGAAAAACCAAGAAAAACTTAATAAGAGGCATGCCAAATGGGTAGAGTTCTTGAAACAATTTCCTTATGTGATTAAACACAAGCAAGGAAAGGCTAATGTTGTGGCCGATGCACTTTCAAGGAGATATGCTTTAATCTCCATGCTTCAAATCAAGATGTTTAGATTTGAGCACATAAAGGACTTGTATGCTCAAAACCATGACTTCTCTAAATTGTTTGAGTTGTGTGAAAAAGGGTCTCACCAAGGGTTCTTTAGGTATAACGAATACTTGTTTAAAAATAAAAGATTGTGTTTGCCACAAAGTTCTTTATGTGAAACATGATGGGACACTTTGGGGTCGAAAAGACTTTAAACATTTTGCATGAACATTTCTTTTGGCCTAAAATGAAACATGATGTCATCAAATTTTTTTCTAATTGTATTGTGTGTCATAAGGCCAAGTTCAAAGTCATGCATCATGGTTTATATACTCCATTGCCAATTCCTACCTCACCTTGAACCGATATTTCCATTGATTTGGTACTTGGTCTTCCAAGGTCCAAGAAAGGCAAGAATTCTATTTTTGTGGTTCTTAATAGGTTTTCCAAGATGGCACATTTCATTCCATATCACAAAGTGGACGATGCTTGTCATGTGGCGGATCTTTTCTTCAAAGAAGTAGTGCGTCTTCATGGATTACCTATGAGCATTGTGTCAGATAGGGATTCCACGTTTCTGAGTCATTTTTGGAAAACCTTGTGGGGAAAACTTGGAACCAAGCTTTTTTTCTCCACCACGTGCCATCCTTAAACCGATGGGCAAACTGAGGTAGTAAATAAAACACTCTCACAACTCCTACGGTGCTTCATCAAAGGTAATTTGAAAACTTGGAAAGAATGATTACCCTATGTTGAATTTGCTTATAATAGGGTAACCAACTCTACCACTTATTTTTCTCCTTTTGCAATTGTTTATGGTTTTAACCCTTTATCTCCTCTTGATCTAATTCCCTTTCCTAATGATTCTTTTGTTTTGAGTAAGGATGGACTTTCTAGAGACACTTGTTAGGGATCTTCATGAAATGGTACGTAATCAAATTGAGAAGAAGATGGAGCAATATGCACGACACGCCAACAAGGGCAAAATCGGAGATTGGGTTTGGATACATCTAAGGAAGGACAGGTTTCCATTCCAAAGGAAATCTAAACTCCAACCTAGGGGTGATGGACCTTTCAAGGTCCTTGAGAGGATTAATGACAATGCATACAAGATTGACTTGCTAAGTGAGTATGGAGTGAGTTCTAGTTTTAATGTCACTGATATTTCTTCTTGTGATGTAGGTGTTTTGAATGCAAATCTGAGGACAAATTCTTTTCAAGAAGGAGGGGATGATAGAGGACTATCAAGGGATCATGAAGTTCTAGAAGCACTCCATGAATTGAAGGGTCCAATTACAAGGTCCAAAGTCAAGCTTCTTTAAGAAGAGATGACCAATAGAATCATGGTTGGACTAGTTAACAAGGACAAGAATGAAGGAAGACACAAGGAGCTTAATTTGAGCACCTTGAAGATAGTGGGCGAGCTCGCTTAATGCGCCTGTCTCGCTCAGCCCAATTCCTCCCAATTCCTTGGTAGAGAGGTTTTTGGGCTCAGCGCGCGTTGTTCGCTCATCACACTGTGGCTCCCTCAGTGCACCTATCACGCTCAGCCCAATTCATGATCAAGAGCTTTTAAGCTTAGCGCGCCTCTACTCGCTCAGCATGCCATTTCTTCTCGCTCAACGCACCACCTCTGCGAGGACTTTCGTAATTTTGATTATTTTTGTAATAGGCTTTAATATTACCCAAAATAGGCCTAAACTTACATTTTTAGGCGATCATTAGAGGCTTAGCCATATAAGTACTTAGACTATGCTATTTTTGGACAACTTTGATTAATGAAATTAAGCATTTGCTTGAATTGAGAGCTTAGCCTCTTGTTGGTTCTTGATTGAAACCAAATTGATTCTTATCAAGGAAGCTTTCCTTTGTGGTGAATCCTCCTCTGACGTATCGCTCCATTACGGATCGTGGCATCATTCATCATCATTTCTTAATCTTTATTTTTCAATTTAAGTTTCAAACCACAAGTTCATGGAGTCTTGAAGTTTGCAATTCGGAAACGATCCAACCCAAGCATTCATGTCTTGGTAGTCATCATGGTTGTTCTCGTGTGACATGGATATTTCTAATCAAGGATAAAACTGAGGTAGTGCAACTTTTTCAATACTTCTATCATATGATTCAAACTCAATTTGGCAAATCAATAAAATAGTTGCACTTTGGCAACATAAGAGAATATGTAAGTTGGAATTTATCTGTTTCTCAAAATACATGGTGTGATTCATTACTAGCACATGTTAACACTCCACAATAAGATGACATTGCATAAAGAAAGAAACCCATCTCTTGGAAGTCACAGAACAATCCTCTTTCAAATGTCGGTTCCTAAATTCCATTGGATAGAAGCTTTAGCTATAACATACTTAACAAGCAGAGTACCCACTAGTGTAATTGATTTAGAGTTATTTTCGTTCAGGTTATGACCTCGTTCTTTCCTTTTGCCCAAATTTTGAACAATCTCTAGTGTCATGTGTTAGGGTGTAATCAACATTACCTTTCATGCCCATAGGTAAAAAAACCAATAACATGCCAGTCACAACTCACACCTACCTATGTAATCATTACCTTTCATGCATTCCAAGAAAATAACTAACTCTTTCAATTACATAGAATGTCATAGTAAATGATACTCCGCATGTACATACATGCACCTCTTCCACCTACAAATGCTTGGCTTTGGGCCTACAAGTTTAAACTTTCTAAACTATGGTCCTTGTCTAGTGTTAAGGGTCTATCTCTATCAAAGATGCATTAAAGGATAGGAATTAAGTTCAAGTCAATAATGAGAGCATGCGAGCATTGAGAAGAATGGAACATGAGAGTATATTGAAAGACTAGGCAACAAAAGGTCAAACGTGAGTAGATGGTTATACACTATGAATAATTGGATTGGTGGTACACTAATTTGTTATATTGAAATAATAGACAATAACTTTCAACATAAACATTATCGATCAATCAAAAATATGAACAACATTATCGAGTTGTTACATACTACCTCAAACCCATGGAATTCTACAAGTGTGGGAAAGACCCATCTCCTTCTTCTCCCTTCACTGCAAGACATCAATTAACAAAATTAGTATAATATAACTTACAAGACTGCAAGAGAACATATATGATTTTTTCATTTCAGTAAGAAAACTTTGATATGACATTTTACAACTTCAAATTTCAAAACACAATAGAATTCTGCAAAATTCTCTTTGAAGCATTGGAAAATGACTACTTTGTGGTATATTCATTTATTCACATAAACAGATAATAGTTTCAATTAAATCTGACCGCTATAGTAGAGAAGATTTATCATTTGACAATTTGATATTTTAGTTTTTGAGATATTATTCAGATTAGATTCAGTTTTGAATTTGTATTCTTTGATTCTTTGAGTTTCCTTAGATAGCTCATCCTAACCCCTAAACTTTGGGGACTGATTTTGTTGTCCATGTGTATATTGTACAAATCATGTAATGTAATATACAATTCTCATTATTCTGATTTAGGCTTCAAATAAATCATAAAAGCATTGTTCAACCAAAGTGCACTAAAAAATAAATGGTCATTAAAAACTATCTAATCAAATTAAAATCGAATCAACAAATTTAAGACAGGGAGATAACAACATGTAGCTTCAACAAATCCATAAAAGCTAGTAAAAAAACACAACGAACCACAAGGTAAATACCATTACATTTTATCCACAAAAGTAAAGCAGGATCAACCACAAATGTTTACAAACCTTGCACAATCAAATAAAGCTTTGGCAATAACAAGCAACATGGAAGAAAAGACAAGAGTGTTTATATTGTATTGCAATTCAGCAGCGAGTCCTCTTAAAATTTCCAAAACTCTTTCTTTTGCCTTGGCATTTGCTTCATGGTGAAAACAATAGGAATACTCATAATAACCAAGAAGGGGAGGTGAATTGGTTTAAACTTGGTTTTTTAAAAAATTATTTAGAAAATCAGAGTTATAAGATCTTAATCACAATTAAACCAAGAATGCTTCATATCAATCAAACCACTCAACCCAAGAAATCAATTGCTTAAAAACAGAACTTGTTGAGTAATGAAAATAACACCAAGAACTAACGATCAAGATAACAAGAAGAGATTAAGGAATAAAGAACAACATAAGAATTTATACTGGTTCACTTCTCAAGAGAAGTTACATCCAGTTCTTCTAATCAACATTAGATTAGAGTTCCACTATTATCAAATTTCAGTTCTTATAAACTTTACAACAATCACCCTTTGTCAAACCTAGATAAAGAACAAAAATCTAAAACCCTATTAGACTCCTAGTGATCAAGACATAGAGAACCCTTCTCTACTCTTTCCCTCTAGAGAAATCCACTCTAGAAATAGCTCCAAGAACCCTTTGCAATAGTTACAAACAACCAAGAATTCAAAAACGAATTTACAACAAGAATTAATGGAGAGAGACAACCTGATGATCCAATGAATATGAACGAATATGGTTTACCAATCAGAGTTGAAATGCAAAAATCAATTTCAAAACTTTCTCTCCAAAAGATTCTTTGAAAATCTTGCCCAAGAAATCTTTCAATACACCATGAAGATTAAAAAGTGGGACAAGAGCTTTGCTAACTCAGAAAATCCTTTCTAACTTTGAGAAGGCTTGTATTTGCTCAGAAAAATTGAAGTCTAACAGTTATTATTTCAGACAAGCCTTCAATCTATTTATAACCAATTTTTATAACAGAATGTAATCGATTAAATTAGCATCGTGTAATCGATTAAATTGTCAAATAATCGATTAAAATGTTCTTAGCACAACCTGGAAAACTGCAACAAGCAAAGTAATTGATTAAACCGAGTCGTAATCAATTAAAGCAGTCAGGTTTAGTTTTGAAACAAGCTCATGTAATTGATTACAGATTGTGGTAATCGATTAAAGCAGATAGGTATAGTTTTGAAACAAACTTGTGTAATCAATTACAGATTGTGGTAATCGATTAAGTCAATCATGCACATTTAAAAATGAACTTCAGTAATCGATTAGGATATCATGGTAATCGATTAAGACAGGGAAACATGATTTTCATTTTGTGCTATGTAATCGATTACAAGTAGCCTGTAATCGATTAAATTGTTCTTCATGGCTTTTCCAGATTTAAAACAGTGGCCTATAATCGATTAAATCATTGTGTAATCGATTAAAGCAGTGAAATTTTGTTTTTCCAAAATCTTAACCATGAGAATTTAATTTCTTTTAAAAACATGAATAGCTTTAATGCTTTAATGAAATCATGTATGCATGTTAATGATCATGTTCATGCAATGCAAGGATCATAAGATTAGCCTCTCATACACTTAACCAAATTACAAATTTCTTGGCATGTGAAAAGCTAAAATCTTTCTTCTAAGGTACAAGCTTCTTCTTTACCTTCATCTTCTTCCTGCTCCCCTATATCCAACATATGGTACAAGAAACAAATAAATTTATTGTCAACAGAATTGATAGGCAGATTATTTGGCATTATTTGTGCAGATTGGTTGTCCCTTTAAACCAACATATCTTGCATGATTGTATAGCTGTAATTGTGTAATTATATCCTTAATTAGTTAGTCCAGTTGTAGGTTACCATTTATAGTTTTTTAGCAAACTTCAAGGCTAGAAATCAGATTGTATCATACTATTTAAATGAGAATTCTCCAAAGGAGAACACACACTTTTTGTCCCAATTTCTCTGAGTTTCACATGGTATCAGTCTAGGTTTCGATCCCAACCTATTTTTTCTTCTTCTTTGCTGCGTTCCTAGTCTCTGAGTTCCCAATTCTAGTCTCTTCCACGGTACTGTTCACGTCACGGTACTGTTCATAATTTCTCTAGTTTCTTATTTTTTCTCCTCCTGTGATTATTCCCAGCATCATGTCTACTGAAAAATATGATGTCCTCTTTGTTCATCTTAATGGAAATAACTACTCCATCTGGGCATTCCAGTTCCAGATCTGTCAAAGGCAAAGAGCTTTGGGGTCATGTTGATGGAACTGATTCTACTCCTAACAAAACTACGCACAAGGAGGGACATGCCAAATGGGAGGTCAAAGACACATAGGTCATGACTTGGATCATAGGCTATGTTGAGCCTAATATCGTCCTCAATCTAAGAACCTTCACCATAGCAACAAAGATGTGGGAGTACCTGAAGATAATTTATAACCAGAACAACACTGCTCGCAGGTTCCAGCTTGAACATGAAATTGCCATTTTTCAACAAGATAGCCTCTCAATTCTAAATTCTATTCTCATTTCATGAATCTTTCAGCTGAATATACTGACATTGTCCATAAAGATTTGACAATTGAAGGACAAATTGTAGTCCAAAATGTTCATTTCACCACAAAACGAGATCAATTTCTTATGAAATTGAGATATGATTTTGAGGGCATTCAGTCCAACCTAATGAACAAGGCTACTATTCCTTCTTTGGATGAATGCCTAAATGAATTGCTTCGTGAAAACATCTCCTCACTTAGACAAACATGGAACAATAGAAATCTGACTCCCTTCCTGTGGCATATGCAGTACAAGGCAGACCTCGAGGTCGAGACATGAGTATTGCCCAATGTTTTTTCTGCAAAAGCCATGGACATTTTGCTTTACACTATCCTAAAAAGTTCTACAATTACTGCATAAAAGAAGGTCACATCATAAAAGAATGTCAAATCAAACCACCACAAAGAAATGAAAAAGCCTTCACTGCCACTGTTGACTCTTCTACTACTCTTATTTCTATGGATCAGAATCCGCCTGTTTCTGTGCCAACATTAACCCCTGAAATGGTTCAACAAATGATCGTTTCATCATTTTCTGCTTTGGGTCTTTCAAGTAAAGCTTCTTTACCCAGCTCTCCTTGGTATTTTGACTCACCGCATCCAATCATATGACCAACAATGTTGTTGCCCTTACCAATATTACAAATTACTCTGGTAATTAGCAAATACACACTGCAAATGGAAATAGTTTACCTATCACAACAATTGCTGATATTTCCTCGTCTCTTACCAATGTTTATGTTTCCCCTGATCTCACCAGTAACCTTGTTTCAATTGGTCAATTAGTTGACAATGATTGCAAAGTTGAATTTTTTATTTACTTTTTAGATTGCAGAGTGGAATTCTCAAAATCTAGTTGTCTTCTGCAGGATCAACACTCAGGGAAGATAATCGCGAAGGGCCTAAAGTTAGACATCCTCTTTATTCATCGTTGTCCCCATGTTCTTTTCTGCCTTGTATTTCTTGTAATTCTATGACTATTAATTTCCAATTATGGCATAAGCATCTTGGTCACTCAAATTCTAATGTACTTCATGACTTGATGAAATCTAGAGTTATTGGCAATATATATTCCCCATCTTTTAGTACTGTTCAATTTGATCGCAATTCTTGTAAACTTGGTAAAAGTAAAATTCTACCATTTCCAGTTCATCAATCAAATGTAAATCAACCTTTTGACATAATTCACAGTGATTTATGGGGAATCACACTTGTAATATCTCATGCACATTACAAGTACTTTATCACTTTTATTGAAAACTATAGTCATTTCACATAGGTCTATTTTTTGCAATCTAAAGCTGAAGTTTTCTCTGCATTTCAAATTCTTTCATGCCTATGTTCAAACTCAGTTTTCATCAAAAATTAAAACTTTGCGTTTTGACAATATGGGGGGAATACACATCTCATTTGTTTCAAGAGTTCTTGCAAGAAAAATTGTATATCATCTCAAAGGTTGTGTCCTTCTATACCCTAACAAAATGTGGTAGCTGAAAGAAAAAATTGTCATCTTCTTGATGTTGTTCGTACCTTAATGTTGGACTCCTTTGTGCCATCCTGTTTTTGGTGTGAAGTTCTCTCAATTGTTGTCTACCTTATTAATCGACCACCTTCTCAAGCCTTAAACAATGATTCCCCTTTCTTAAGGTTATTTAGTAAGCCACCTAATTATTCCACTCTTCGCATCTTTGGT
Source organism: Glycine tomentella (assembly GCA_007407185.1). NCBI lineage: Eukaryota > Viridiplantae > Streptophyta > Magnoliopsida > Fabales > Fabaceae > Glycine > Glycine tomentella. The sequence goes on along the minus strand of PYAF01002009.1, from coordinate 116,461 downwards.
TGTGTCTGTTATGTTCATCTTCAGCCACCAGAACGCACCAAACTCACAACTCAATCTGTTAAATGTGCTTTTTTTGGTTATTCATCCATCAAAAAGGTTTTATGTAGCTTTGATCCTCATTTACATAGGATTCGAGTTTCTAGAAATGTCATCTTTCAAGAAGATACATATTTTTTTCCTACTAACCAAGACACTCACTCTTCTACATCCAAATATGTTTTGTCATTGTTTCCTAACAGTTTTGCAGAAGAACAAGCTCGTCCTGCATTCGTGGTCTACCAAAGACGTCCGACTGTTCCACCAATTCAGCCTTCAATCCCTCCAAGGCCCCTTCATGATCATTCTCTGGCTGCTGATCCAGCGCTTCAACTAGAACCAACCCTTTTACGTTGCAGTACTCGCATTCGTAAATCACTGAAATATTATGGTTTTTCTGAACATTTATCTTTGATAGTAACTTTAGCATCTGTTCCTATTCCTTCTTCATATAAACAGGCAAATAGAGCATAAATGTTGGCAGGATGCTATAGAACCTAAACTTCTTGCACTAGAGGAAAATCAGATATGGGACATTATTCCATGTCCTCCATCGGTTAAACCTTCTAGCAGTAAATTTGTATTCACTATAAAGTTGTGTTCAGATGGATCAATAGATCGATACAAGGCTAGATTGGTTGTTCTTGGAAATAAGTAAGAATTTGGCCTAGACTATGAAGAGACCTTTGCACCGATGGCCAAGATGACTACTGTGAGGAGTATTATTGCCACTGCTGCATCTCAATCTTGGCAAATTCACCAGCTAGATGTCAAAAATGTCTTCCTTCTTGGTGACCTCAAACCCTTACCATTACTTAATATTGTTTGCAAGCTAAAACGTTCTTTTATGGATTAAAACAGGCACTAAGAGTGTGGTTTGAAAATTTTAGCACAATTCTACTTGGCTTTTTGATAGAGGTCCATCACAAGCTTAAGGCCAAGGAGGAGAACTTGAAGAGCTTCCTTTGGTTAGCTTTAGAGGACCCATGACAAGAGCTAGAACTCAAGCTCTTCAAGAATGCATCAAAGTTAATTTGCACCTCTTAGACAAGCATGAAGAAGCACACCAACTCAAGAAGAACAAGGGCTAGATTTTGTATTGTGAATTTCATTCCAACACTTGTAGTGGCAATAAATAGGCCTTTAGTAGCAATTGTTTAATAAGTGTAGGTGCACTTGTATGTTATTTTTAGCACCTATGTAAACTTGTAAAAACTGTAATTTGGAACCTTAATTCCTAGCTTAGGTGGCGTGGAAGTGGCTAGAGTCTAGTGACCAAGTGCAAAGAAATGAGTCATGAGATGCAATGCCAAAAATGTGAGTCAATTTGAATTTTCAAATTTGAAATTCAAATTGTGCCTCATAAGTAAGGGATGGAACATGTGACTTCACATGAAGCACATGCTTCACGTGGCTGACTCATCCATGAGTTATAACATGAATAGCTTGCACCTCAAGCTTCATTTCATTTGCCATTTCATTCCACTTGCATTTAGCTTACATTTTTAGCTTAGATAGCTTGCAACACAAGCTTTAGGACTGTGGCTATATAAGGTCAGCTCAAACAGATTTGTAAAAAAACTTTTGGCAAATTAATAAGAAATCTGAAATTTTTTGTGAGAGTTTCTCTCTTTATTCTTGTTAAGAACTCCTTGGATCTTATCAATGGCTTCTCAAGGCTATTGTGACGATTCTTCCTAGACTCGTTGGAGAGCTTCTCCATGGCATCATCCATCTTCATTTTTTGTCTAATTCCATCCTCCATTGCTTAATTCCTTGGACCTCATTCACACCACTCTTGCACCAAATCTCGAGTAAGAGTTTGAGTTCTTGAAGTTTGAGTTTCATTGCAAGGTAGATTGAAAAATCAATGTCTAAGGAGTTTAGGAATACATCACTTTTCCTTCATCCAAAGTAGCTATGATCCATCTCTCTTTCTACAAAGGACCTCAAAAGGAATTGTGATCCTCCTTGTTTATGTGGATGACATTATCGTCACCGGCTCAAATCAAAAGGCTAACACTACAATCAAACAATTGTCGCATACAACTTTCACATGAAAGATCTTGGACAACTCACTTATTTCTTAGGGTTAGAAGTACAATTCCAACAAAAAGGCATCTTTGTCACTCGGCACAAATATACTCAAGATCTAATTCAGCTAGTTGGTCTCACGGATTTTTCTTTCAAAGGAAAGATAAGCAGTGGTTTCCCAGGTGAGAATGCTGGTCCTGAATCTGGTTCAGGATCGGGGGAAAGCACTGACTTTGCTACTACTCCCATGGAAGTTAATGTCAAGTTAAGACGGGATGAAGGTGAGCTCCTACAAGACCCAACTTTATATAGAAAGTTGGTAGGAAGTCTTATTTACCTAACCATCACAAGACTTGATATCTCTTTTGCTTTCTACACAGTCAACAAATTCATGCAAAATCTTAGACACTTGCATCTTACAGTAGTACAACGAATCATTAAATATTTGCTGGCCACTCCCAGTCGTGGTCTCTTCTTTCTTACAGGTGCAACAATACAACTTCAAGCATACAACGATGTTGATTGAGCTGGATGTCCTGACACAAGGAAGTCTACTACTGGCTGGTGTATGTTTTTAGGAGATGCCCTATCTCCTAGAAATGCAAGAAATAGGAATCTGTCTCTAAATCCTCCACTGAAGCAGAATATCGTTGCAGTATGCTCTGAGATTATTTGTTTACGGAGCCTTCTTTCAGAACTTGGTTATTCACAAGCAACACCAACTCTGTTGTATGTTGATAATACAAGTGTCATACAGATTGCAACAAATCTTGTATACCATGAAAGAACAAAGCACGTAGAGGTTGATTGCCATTCAATCAGGGAAGCTTATGATCGCAGAATTATCATTATGCCTTATGTCTCAACATCTGTTTAACCGACGTCCTCACCAAATCTTTGACACGTTAATGACATAATTTCCTAGTCAACAAATTGATGCTTGTAGATTCACCAACATCAATTTAAGGGAGGATGTCAATAGAATTGATAGACAGATTATTTGGCATTATTTGTGTAGATTTGTTGGCCCATTAAACCAACATATCTTGCATGATTGTATAGCTGTAATTGTGTAATTATATCCTTAATTAGTTGTCAAGCTGTAGGTTACCATTTATAGCTTTTTAACAAACTTTAAGGCTAGAAATCAAATTGGATCATACTATTTAAATGAGAATTCCCCAAAGGAGAACACACAGTTTTTATCCCAAATTTCTCTGAGTTTCACATTTATCAACATATATGATTAAGAAAAGAGAAAGTCAAAGTATTTGACAAATTAAAAAAAAAAAATAGATCACACTAATAATAATAAAAACATAGAATTGCACAAGATTTTTCTTAAAAATAGAAAGAAAAAAAACACAACTTGTTAATGCAGCCTCGACCTTCAGTGTGGTAAACCATTCCTCCCCTACCTTTTTACCTTTAGAATCTAAAGCATGCCTAAGATGTTTAGTTTGTTCCTCTCTAGGGCTACCAACCCACAAATTTGGTGTAAAGCGTTTGCCTCTAAACCAAATTGCCTCTTGCTCCTGAGCATAAGATATTTCTCCCTTAGGACCTCCGTGAGGGGCTACAGTAGCCTTTATTCTAGAAACAACAGGAACAAAATCTTTAGTGACTTGCAATAATGTTGGGACAACATTAATGAAGCATAAACAAGACTCTCTAAACATACTTTACATGAAAACAATTGTAGGCAAGGTTGAGTTACAAAGACCATCGGCTAAATGTGTAACGACCTAAAATTATTCTAGATATTATATTTTTATTAAGGTTAAATTTTTAAGAATCGTTAGATAATTTTTATTACTATTTTATTTTTTCTGAACGGATCCTAGTATAAGTTCTAAAACATATAAGTTATAGAAGTTATAGAAGTTTGTAAACTGATATATATAATATGTAGCCACAGTCCTTGTACAAGAGTCATTTTTAACGAAACATAAAGATACTACAACACTTTCATAATTCATTTCCTAGAGATAATTCTTTATCTTTGTACCACCATCAATCCAAGGCATCAATGAAATTGACCATTGTTGCCATCTATAAAAAAACGAAACAAATCTAGTGAGAAATAAAATTTCTCAGTAGGCAAAACTAAACCACCAAAACACGTTAGTACGTTAGTAAATCATCATAAAATAATTATGCAAACTATATGAATGCATAAAATGAATTTTCCCAGGGTGCACATGGCCTCTACATATCGTACTATATGTAGCTACACCTCGTACTGGGTGTAGACACTGCGATCGTCTTACGCAAACATGCATGATTTATTCCATGTATCTGCACCTGGTCCCTACATATCGTACTGTATGTAGTATCAAATACCGTTTCAGAAATCTTGTACTGGACTTGGAAACATAAATCAACATATCATCAATCAAAATCCATTCATAATAAAATTCATAAGCAAAATACATACCACCTTATGAAAAAAAATTGTTGTTGTCATAACATCATACGTACCACAAGTATGGTTAAACCACCATATCTTATTCAGGCAAAATTTTACCAACTTAGGCATGACAATTTAATATCTTCAAGCTACAAACAAATCGTGTTAGTAGTCTAACTAATAAACCACAATATATCTTTCAAATAATTTCTAACTCCTTTAAACTTTCACAAGAAAATTATAAGCTAGCATGCATTTTAATCTCTTTTCACCTACCACCTTACTACTTCATCCTCAAATTTAATTACTCAAGCATTTGAACCATTTATCTACATACCATTCAACCTCTACTTCTAAAAATTAATTCAAAAACAGTACCATAATAAAACTATGAACAAACAGCCCCAAATATCATCAAAATCACTTCCAAAGATCACCAAATATACTTCCAAACATCACCAACATTTCAACCTATAAATCATCACCTATCCTATGATTTAAATCAACATTTCCATATCATAAAATAACCTTCAAATAACATGAATTTCCAACCTAAATAATAGCCATAAATCTGCCCAATTAAGCATATAGGTTAATCCAAATAAATGATTAACTAGAGATTTAAGCCTAGCCTACCTCAAATGGATTTGGATTTGAAATTGATTAAGTGGCTGCTTCTCTTGTAAATCCTCTAAGGAATGAAGTCTTAAAAAGAAGAAAATTTGATGTAGAGGTGAAGCTATGTTTTGAAAGTAATAAGAGAAGATAAGAAATGAAAAGCTAGGTTCAAGGAAGCAAGTAACCTTGGGATGAGTTTTGGTGCTAGTGGTTTTTGAAAAAATTTTGGAGCAGCCAAGCTATTTATAATATGTTAATTGTTTCAGATGTAAGGGTTTTAGTTGGATTATAGGTAATCATTTACCTTAGAAGATTTTATGACTTAAGCTTTATCTTGACTTGATTTTATGCCATGTGGAAAGGCTTGGACATGAAACACAATCTGATTGGTGCTTATGTCTTGGCTGAAACTAGATTTTTATTTGCAAGATTCCCTCATTTAATGCTTGCTTTCCACCTTGAAGGCCACCTAGAAAGGTTGGTTCAAA